>JAJIBD010004692.1:0-173433 GCA_021461705.1 Cryptotis parvus | reverse complement strand
ACTATAAAACAAGAAAAGGTAAGATACGTATGGTAAGATTAGTTGATACAAAGAAGGCTTTCAATGAGATACAATATCTATTTGTGACTAAAAAAAAATAGGAAAAGAAAACTTCCATAGTACAGGCTTAGAGGGAAGAGACCTTAAGAGAATAATCAAGAGTATGATGGCCATCTACAACAATTTACAATCAAAATCATGCTTCATGGTGAAAAACCTTAAGCCTTTTCCTTAAGATCAGGAATAAGGCAAGACTGTTCATTGTCATAACTTTAATTTTGCATAATTTTAAAAAGTCCTTGCAATCACAATCATACAAGTAAAGATACCCAGTGGATCCAAATTAAAAAAGAAGTCAAACTGTCACTATTTGTAGAGCAATGTAATATACATCAAAAACCCTAAAGACTCCACCATGAAAATTTATAAAAAAGTACAATACAATAAAGTATTTTTATTCATACACAAATTCTATGACATTTCAGCATGAAAATAATTAATTAGAAGAAAGAGAGAAATTAGAAAAAAAATCCCTTTCAAAATCACTTGTATCATTTGTATCACTTATCTTCCCGTTGTTCATTGATTTGCTCAAGCGGGCACCAGTAACATCTCCATATGTCTTGTTGCAAGCAAAATGTACCCAGAGGCATCTGCTTGCTCCAGGAACAGTAAAAGCCTCAAACCGTTAGTTTAGATCATGGAAATGAGGTCCATTATTGTTACTGTTTTTTTGGGCATATCAAAATAAACACAGGTAGTTTTGCCAGGCTCTGCTCTTTCAAAATATTGTCCCAAAATATCAAATACCTAAGAATCAAGAAGAGAGTTAAATTCTTATACGGTAACAAACTACAAATCACTGATTGAAAAAAAAAGAGAGGATACCAGGAAAGAAAAAATATATCCTCTCTTCATGGATCAGAAAAAATCACAATGTAATAATTACCTTCTTATCAAGGTATTATACAGCTTAATTGTAATACCCAATAAAGTTCAAATAACATCCTTCAAATATTTTAAATAAAAACTACTAAAATGTTTATAGGCTCATAAAACTACTTGACAAACCAAAGTATTTCCAGGGGGTTAAAAAGTATGTGAGACATTTCATTTCCCAAGTTTAAACACACTAGAAACTATAATAACAACCAGTGCATAGTGTCAGAATGAAAGTAGAACTGGAGAACAATGGAACAAAATCAAAAGTGCATCGTTAAATGCTAAATTATGACTGTAAATCCACAACAAAGGAACTAATACCTAAGTGGCAAAAAGAATTCCTCTTTAAAAGATGGTGTTGGGAAAACTGGATAAAGGGAAAAACTACATATAAAGAAAAAAGAAAAAGCTACATAAGAATAAAAACAGAAATTAAAGCTAGTTATTTCTCACATGATACACCAAAGTGACCTCCATGTAAATTAAAGACCTCAAGATGAAAACAGAATCTATTCAAATAATTTGGAGAAAATATAGGCCAGAACTGTTGGGAAATTTATCTCAGATTGTTTTAAATGAGACTATGAAAATAAAAAATTGGGATCACACAATAATAAGGGTCTGTAAATCAAAGGAAACATAAGTTTTAATTAAAAAACACTGAATTGGTACAAAATATTTTCACACATTCATCAATCAAATAAAGAGATATTACCCAAGACCATAAAGAACTCACAAAAATCAAAAAACAAAAGTGTGCTTTTTTGTTTGTTTCATTTTGTTTTTTTTTTTACAACAAAGTACATGTTGAAAGATGGTGGACGCATGTCATCAAAATAACCGTCTTGACATCATGGTCAAGCAAAAAATGTTTTGAAGAAGTATACTTGGAATTCATTTTTAATAAAGATGGATTGCAGACTAGTGGATCCAACATTAACTGTAAATTATCTCTTTGACCAGTCCTATGTGGTAAGAATTATCTGCAAACATGAGCCATAGGTTTCTGAATAAACATTCTACAGTTCTTACCTATGAGTTTTAGGAAAGGCATAAAATAAAACACAAGTGTCCCTTCCCAGAAAAAATTTTGCTTTGTTTTTTTTTTTGAGTTCACCTCTCAATTTCTTTTTTGGTTAGTTTCAATTGTTAAAATATTGGTTAAAAAGAAACAAAAAAGTCAACACTGTTGTTGACCTATGTGACTGATAGTATCACCTTTTTGATATTTTTAATTATCTATTTATATTTAATTAAAAGGATGTTGATTGCCAAAGTAATTGATAGATCATTCTAAGGTTTGCTGTTGTTCACCACCAATTCCACCACCAATATTATTTTCCCTCTATCAGCATTCCCAGACCCTCCGTGGGACCCAAGATTTTGATATTTTAAAACATTATGTTTCTAAATCCCTTACAGTAGCAAATAGTAATTTTATCCCAAACTTCATTTATACTTGTAGGATTCTTTTGCCTAAATAACAACACATATTTTTCTATATTTCAGTCATTGTTAACTGGCCATTTTTATTCTTTTCATATGATGAAAACCATAGATAGCAGACTGGCAAATCATCAACATAAGAACCAATTCCTTCATTAAAAATGTACAAGTAAATATGGAAGATCCATAACCTACACCCTGAAGAAATTCTGAGTGTGGTTTGATACCCAAGAAGAAAAGCCTTTGAAATGAATCTAATGTCATGTTATTGAAAATGTTGCTGCACAGATTAACGTTTTTTTTCTCAGCAATGGTTTACAAAGTTTCAAATTCCCAGAAATCTCCTAAACCAGACCATTTATGGAATCTAAATAAGCTTTCAGGTTTAAGCCTTCTAACTTTGAGTTCTAGCTTTGAAGTTTTGCCAGAATGTCACTGAAGAAGAGCTGCTTTAAAATGGAATCCACACCACTGGAATTAGTATTGAGGTTCAATATGCCTAATAACTTTGACCACACTAATCATAGACAGCCATCACATATGGTACCTCTCTATTAATAATTCTCTAAAGGTCAAAAACAAAAATAATAATAATAATTCTCTAAAGGTAAGATAAAAATATCCTGATATATATTTTTTTTTATTTTTCGTCTTTACACACTGGTTTTGAATGTTGTCCAGTTAAGAGAGCCAGTTTCTTTAATGACATTTGGTATTTGTTCATAAGTAAGAAAACACAGAATGGAAAAAGAAAGTTTCTATATAGTTTTATAATAAATGTCTTAGTGTTTTCTCTTTCATCCTCTTTCTTTATTCCGCTATTCACCCATCAGATTTATTTTTAATTTTCATTAATAATGTAGGTTAATTTTAAATTATTACATTGCTTTAGTGAATCAGTCTATCTTTTCTTCTAATTCACTTGGTACTTCATAAGTACTTATGCAGTCCTACTTATATTGTAGCTTGTGTTGCTATTTTAAAAATCTCTGTCTTATCTTTCACATTTGTACACTGTAATGATCATTCTAGCTGCAACAAACTGGAGAGGTTATGGGGAATGTGGAATTATGACATCACTCTAGAACTCACTATTGAATATGCACATAAAGACATTATAAACCATTAATATCTGTAGGGTAAGCCACAAAGTGTAAGAGAAGAGAAAGAGAGATACAGGGACAGAGACAGAGATACAGAAAGAGAAAGAAAAATATGTCTGCAATAGGGGCATGTCAGGGAATGTCGCTGGGGTGGGGTCCCCGACAGTGTCAGGACAGACAGAGGTTGTCTTCTACCTCCGAGGGCGCCGGGAGAACAGATGAAAACTCACAAGTCGGTGCAGTTCCAAAAAATGGCTTTTAGTAGTACAAAAGCTCTTCCACAGCACTCCAATATGATGAACAAACTTTAGCTCTGGTCCAAACTTAGACCATACAAAAGAGCCTAAGTCTCCCACCAAAGAGAGAGAGGATCTCACCTGAGCTGAGTCCTACCCAGAAGGGCCAAAGGCCAAAGAGCAAAAAGCCAAAAGCACGCGGGGCCAAAAGCTGAAGGCTGAGGAACCAAAAGGCAAAAGGTGAAGCGGCCTCAAGTCAGCCCCTTATATACACCAAAGTAATCCAATCGGGAGGGGCATGTCAACAAAGAACTCTAAACAGAGTGTAGTGCCACACCTTATTACAGGTATAAACAAAGGTTATGCCAAGGACTAATCCCGAGATTATCTCTTATGTAAAACACTGGAGAGAGAGAGGGCTGATATAAAGTAATACATCTTAACTTCATGAGCTTCATGTAATCTAGATGGTACCCACAAGGTCCTTCTTATTATTATCTGCACCATGGGTGATTCTGAGTATCTTGTTCTCGTGTACTGAAAGGGTCACTCTTGCCTGCTTAGAGCAAACTAGTATGATCCTTCCTATAGTCTTCCTATAGTCTCAGCGTAGCCAGGGTGGTAGTCTCCTGGTAAATTCTAACTGTCCCACGCTGGGTGCAGTGGGTATAAAGAGGAGCTGTGCCCAATCTAGATAACATAGAAGTCTTAGTAGAAGTATAAGTCAGAAGTTATTCAATTAAGGTGACTTCTGTAAGTGCCACACCCTCTAGCAGTGTTTACATAGAAGAGAAATCTCATTAGAATGAACCTTGGCTTAAATAAGATTAAGCTGGGAGTGGGCAAAACAACAAAACTCCCAGGTTAGCTAAACCTGTCCTCCAACAGGGGCAGGTCAGGGTTGGGTTGGAGGGAATGTTTGTGATGTGGGTGGTGGTAATGGGGCACTGGTGGAGGGATGGGTGCTGGAACACTGTATGACAGAGACCCAATTATTAACATCCTTGTAATTGTATATCTCACAATGTATAATAAAAATTTAAAAAACTAAAAGGGAAAAATAAATAAATAAGTAAATAAAAGCCATGTCTTTGAGGATTGCACAAATCCTCAAAGATTTGTGTGTTAGTTGTATTGAAACGAAAAAAAAAAAATAAAACCAATGTCATAAAATAGTGTAGTATGTTTGAGTTCTATGCAAATTTTAAAAAATGATGTGCATAATAAATCTCTTGGCTTCTGGTAGGGTCAACCTACATGAGTAACACATATGATTAAAAGTGAAGTATGTGGAACAGTTAGTCTGATCATGCAAACAAAGTAATAACACAAAATAATTTAAATATATTACATTGGTAATGAGTTATTTAGAGCTGGGTTTTTAACTAGTCTCAAGAGAAAAACTTTAAATCCTCAAAGCATAAAAAAGACTACCAGACAGTTCTCTCTCTAATTTTTTCAATTACATGGATAAGATAGCTACATTCTTATAGAAGACTTAAAATTCTCTAAGTTAAAATTATTCCAAGCATAGTAGTAATAAACTTTGATAGAAACCATATTTTAACATTGACTCTTACCAATGGTAAGAGTGGATATTAATTTGCAAAATTAAGCACTCAATTAATTTTTTTTTTTTTTTTTGCTTTTTGGGTCACACCCGGCAATGCTTAGGGGTATCTCCTGACTCTGCACTCAGGAATCACTCCTGGCAGTGCTTGGGAGACCATATGGGATGCCGGAATTGAACCCTGGCTGGCATGGGCTGGCCGCGTGCAAGGCAAATGCCCTACCGGCTGGGCTATCGTTCCTGCCCCTCAATTAAAAATTTTGAATTGAATAAAATTTCATGTTATCAGATAAGTTAGCGGCAGGGGCTGAAACAGTACTACAGCAGGCAGGGAACTTGCCTCTCACTTTGCCAGCCAAGATTCAATTCCTGGCACCCTATGTTTCCCTGAATCAAAACAGGAGTAAGTCCTCAGCACAGATCTGTGAATAAGCTTGAAGTATTTCTGGGTGTGACAAAAATAATTAATTAATTCAAAATGCAGTGGTAATTTGTTAGGTACTTGTTTTCCATAGGAATTTCCTTTCTGATTTCTACTTAAAATTGAAAATACTGAAATTCTGTAAAATACCTCAGTATTTCAAATTTCAATTCCATAAAATTCTTGTTCTATTTATAAAGTTTTTTCTAAGGATAAAGAAATTCTTATAAAAGTATAAACTTGTATTTATAATTTTAAATTTTTCAATGTTCAATTATTCTGGATGGTAGTAGATACTCTATGTTTCAAAACACTGGTAGAGAAAAATCAGTTAAATTTTACTTTAGTAATTTAACTACACACTTTCTGTTATATTCTAAAATATTTCAATAAAGGACCATTAGTCACTAGCTGTGTTTTCTATTTGTTTCCATATTTTAGATGACAGTGTTGGAAAATTTATGCTTGTGGCTTTTTTTCATTAATTAATTTCAGGTCAGCCTTTTTCATAGAAACAATTTGAAATAACATAAAGAAAAAAATCTTGTTATCTAAAAGTTACCATGGCAATGAGAGCTTCCAGAGAAAAAGAAAATCTGTATACAAAGTGCAATATGTGTTGTTGCTGTTTTTCTTCATTTAGTGCATATACTAATCCAATAGGAAAGCTGTATGATATTTATGAAGTTTTAGCTTGTAGATGTGTAAAAAAGAATTGCAACTTCACACATCTTAGAAAGCGGTCCTAATAAAAGGAACACTCAGTTTTTTTGTTGCTAATCTTGAAAAAACAAAGGACTGTATTAGCAGTGAGGAATTAATGTCCACCTTGAGGCCAGTATATGTCTGATTAAAATAATCCTCTAGCTCATGATCCATTAGAATCAAAATTCAAGGTATTTTTGAGTAAATAGTAAAGATTCTATATTCAGGTATTTATGTATATTAGTATGGTCTATTCTGGAGCTCCATGGATTGCTTCCGCATGGACCGAACTGTGTAACTGTGGGTCTGAAGTGTCTCTCTTCCGGGTTTCCTGGCTGTGGTGGTTGGGAGCTCTCAGGCACCCCTACTGACATGGAGGTGGTGGAATGGGAGGAGGAGCCCAAATCCCCACTCCAAGTCTGGCCAGTGTGGCCCTCCCTCGCATGAGTGAGCGAAACCCTTGGAGCTCTGTTGGACTCGCCGGGGTTGGCTGAGCCATTTACTGCGCTCGGGCTCCATGGGCTGCTTCCACAAGGGGTCGAGCAGCATAGCTGTGGGTCTGGAATGTCTTTCTTCTTGGTTTGCTGGCTGTGGTGTTTGGGAGCTCTCAGCCATCGTCTTCCAACATGGAATTGGAGGAATGGGAGGAGGAACCCAAATCCCACTTCCAAGTCGGGCCAGCGTGGCCCTCCCCTGCTCCATGTTGTTTCCCACTACACAGATTAAATACTGAGGAAATGAAAAATAGTGGTAGACAACCCTCTCACTTGTACTTCTTCACTCCTCCCAATTTCATATAAATCACCTAAATGATTTAAATGGTATTAAAGAGGGTTTGTGGGTAAATTATACTGCATAGTGAGAAAAAATAACTAAAATAATAACTATTCTTTTACTGGCCACTGACATTAAAAAGGATGAAATAATTTTCAGGTAACATCATTGAATTCTTTAAAAAGCAGAAGAATATTTATAGAACATGAAAGTAAAATTCACAATATCTGTCATCTAATGGAAAAACTACCGGGCATGAAAAAAAGCAAAGAGATATAGTTCATAGTGATAAGAAAAGTAAATAAATTGAAAATGATCAGAACTAATAGAGGTATCAGAATTAGTATTCAAAGATATGGCCTATTTTTAAAAATACAGATTTGAAAGATATAAGAACATATAAATACACATTCTAAAATTATATATATATAGTAAATATAGTAAATACAGTGGATAAATGTAATCATGAAGCTACAAAATTACAGAAGTTTAGATTTTACTGGAGAACATATTATTGAATTGTAACTGAACTTGTCAAAAAATTAGCCATTGAAAGTAACCCAGAGAGAAAAATTTTAAATTGTAAAGAGGAGTTGATAGAGAGCATAGCGGTAAAGCACTGGTTTTGTACACATGCAGTTAACCCTGATTCTCTTAAGCACTACTGGTATGTATACAAAACAGAACAAAACAAAATAACTGTAAATATTATTACTGATTAGAGAGACAGAACAAAACAAAATAACTGTAAATATTATTACTAATTAGGGAGGGAGAGAATGAAGGGATCTGACCACATCGTAGCAGTGCTAAGAGCTTGCTCATGTTCTGTGTTCAGTGTGATAGATCACACATGACATGACTCTGAGGATGTGGTTTGGTGAATGCCCCCAAGGTCAGTTGAAGGCAAGGCAAGTGCTCTATCTACTATACTCTTCTCTGACCAAGATTGATAATGACCTTTAGAAAAGCTTTAAGGAGCATAACATAACGCAAGTGATATCACTGAAGAATAATGCCAATTAACAATTACTGAACAGGCACTGGTAGAACTTTACAAGAAGAAAACAGCCAACCCCATCAAAAATGGGGAGAAGAAATGAATAGAAACTTTAACAAAGAAAAAATTCAAATGGTCAAAAGAATATGAAAAAATGCTCACCTCACCAATCATCAGGAAGAGATATCATCACATAGCAGAGAGACTGGCAACATATCAAAAAGAGCAAGACCCACAAGTGCTGGCATGGATGCAGGAGAAAGGGACTCCCATCCATTGTTGGTGGGAATGTGGACTGATACAGCCTTTTTAGAAATGTTCCAAACCTTTTGGAAAGGTTTGCACCTCCAAAATCTAGAAATTGAGCTCCCTTTTGGCCCTGCCACATCACTCTTGGGAATAAACCCTGAGAGGCCAAAAACACACAGCAGAAACACCATTTACATGTCTATGTTCATAGCAGCACTATTCACAATAGCTAGAATCTGGAAACAATCAGAGAATCCGAGAACAGAGGACCCGATCAAGGAACTATGGTACATCTATGCAATGGAATACTATGCAACGTTTGAAAAACAGTTATGAAATTTGCCTATAAATGAATGGACATTAAGAGGGTTATGCTGAGTAAAATAAGTAGGGGAAAAGGACAGATATAGAATGACTGCATTTATTTGCAGGATATTAAAAACTAGTATGATACCAACCTCCAAGGCCAGGCAAAACAAGGATTAAAGGTCTTGTCACTGGGTTGAATTTACTGCAAGTGTGTGGGGTCATAGGTTATGTAAGCTAGAGAAAGGAACAATGTGCTAATAATTGTTGGAAATGATAATGCCAGCCTAGAACTGAGCATTGAATATAGGAATAGAGACAAATATGATAACATCTAAATGTAAGTATTGCTAGCCACAATGTGTAAAGAGAAGGAAAAATAGATAGAGATACAGAAAGAGAGAGAGAGAAGGAGAGAAAAAGAAATAGAGAGAGCAATAGAAGAGACAAAGTGGCTGCCATAGAGGCAGGCTGGGAGAGCGGGAGGGAATCAGGGGACATTGGTAGTAGGAAATGACATTGGTGGACAATGGGTGCTGGAACACTTTATGACTGAAACCCAAACTTGAGCATCTTTGTAATTGTATATCTCACAGTGGTATAAAAGGTTTTTTTTGTGCTTTTTTTGGGTCACATCCAGCAATGCTTAGGGGTTTCTCCTGGCTCTGCACTCAGGAATTACTCCTGGCAGTGCTCGGGGGACCATATGGGATGCCAGGGATCGAACCCGGGTCAACATGGGTTGGCCACATGCAAGGCAAATGCCCTACCTGCTGGACTATTGCTCCAGTCCTGGTATAATAAAAATATTTAAGAAAATAATAGAATCACTGAAGAAGAGCATGAGTTGAAAAAAAATTGTAAGAGAAATTCAAATATTCTTCCAAATTCCCTAAAAGTTGCAAACAAAAGAATCAATAATTTGCATGAAGTATATGACACACAATGAAAACTTCTAAGAATAATGAAAATCAGAATATTTGAAAGCATAAATGCAGAAAAAATGTGCTCAGGGAGCCAGAGAAAAATACTTAATGAATATATAGTAGAACAGGGATAACATTGACATCAACTTTTCCAAAGGAAAAACTGAAATAAAAAGAATCAAAGTTAGAGGGAAAACATCAATCCAGATTCCAATATTTTGTCCTAAATATCTCTTAACAGTAAGAATAGATGACAATCCTAAGACATACAAATTATAAAATAACTTTTTTATAGAAATTCGCAGAATAACAATTATCAAAGTCTTCAGTTGAAATATACAGTGGTTTTTAGTGGAAATTTGAAATAAACCATAGGAGTAAAAACTAAAAATGTTAACTACTTATTCAAGTACACATTTTTAAAAAATATCTAAGTTCTGTTAAAAATAAATCTTGGGCGTGGGGATATGTTAGAGCAGGTAAGACATTTGCAACTTATATGCAGTAACCTGATTTTGATCACCAGCATCCCACGGGATGCTGAGAGACCACCAGGAGTAATCACTGTGCACAGAGCCAGAGTTAATCCCTGTGTTGCCAGATGTAGCCCAAAGAACAAAAATATAAAGTTCTAGGGAGAATTACCATTTTGACATTGTTGATACTCCTGATCCATGAGCAGGGAATATGTTTCCATTTCCTTGTGTCCTCTTTTATTTCTTTAAGTAACATTTTGTAGTTCTCTTTGTAGAGATCCTTTACGTTCTTTGTCAAACTGATTCCTAGGTATTTGATTTTCTGTGGCACAGTTGTGAATGGAATCGTTTTCTTAATATCCCTTTCTTCTCTTTCGTTATTTGTGTATAGGAAAGCCACTGACTTTTGGTATTGATTTGGTACCCTGCCACTCTACCATAAGTATCTATTGTTTCTAGGAGCTTTTTTGGTAGAGAGTTTAGGGTTCTCTAGGTATAATATCATGTCATCTGCAAATAGTGATAGCTTGACTTCTTCCTTGCCTATTTGGATGCCCTTAATGTCCTCTTCTCTGATTGCTATGGCAAGTACTTGCAGTATTATATTGAATAGAAGTTTTGAGAGTGGCAACCTTGTCTTGTCCCCCAAAAAAAAATAAAGTCTTTTTAGGAAAGACTACCAGTGGAGTGTTGAATGATTAATATTATATACACAGTACTTGGAAATGACACTTCAGAGCTTGTTAATATATATATATGAAATGCTAATGAATCAATTGAAGCTATATTTTGAAAATTTAAGTATGAATGATAACATTAAATTAACTAAAAGTTAAAAATACAGTTAGTGTATTAATATACCAATTTTTTTTGAACTTTGGATCTCACCTGGTGGTTCTCAGAGCTACTCCTCTCTCTGTGCTCAAGGATACAACCTGTTGTGACTAGGGCTGAGGCTATAGTGCAGTGATAGAACATTTGCTTTACAAGTGGCTTATCCAGGTTTGATCCCAGTACCATCAGGAGGGATTCTCACATGCAGATCCAAGAGTAATCTCTGAGAATCATCATTTGTAGGTCCTAAACAAAACAAAACAAAAATCCGGTGTGAGTCAGAGGACCGTATGTAGTGTCAGTAATCTGTTTGATTCAGGTATGTGAAATTCAAGAGCACTCTCCAATACACTATCTCCCCAGCCACAAAACTAACGAATCATAAAGAGGGATAAAATTGAAGACTTAGAAAGAAAGCAAAAAGAAAAAAAAACATACATGGGGGAAAGAAGGAATAAATGAAAGGATATTAGACACATTTAATCATAGAGAATTACATGGAAATTAAATTGCACGTTTCAATTAAAAGCTATGAGGAAGCCAGCGATAGTACAGAGTGTAACATGCTTACAAATGCAAGATTATGTGTAAATTTTAGTTTAGATAAAGTTTCTATCTATTTATGTATTTATACAACTAGTAACCTAAAACTGAGAGAATGGAGTACTTTAAAGGTACAAGTGAGGTCAAAAGATGTGAGAGTATTAGATAGAGGTCAGATTTTTTTTTCCCTAGGGAGACACCACTTAAAGGATGCAGATTAATTTAAAAAAAAAAGATTTAGCACTTATTCATTCTTCACAATAAGGTCTTTGTTAATATATCAGACTCTTCCATTTCTCACGATCCATATAATCTATAGCTATATAATTAATTACTATGTCTATATCTCTATTTATATCTACATGTTCTGGTTTGGGAGCTGCATTAGTGGTGATCAGTGGCTATTCCTGGCTTTGTACTGAGAGTCACTCAGGCAGTGCTCAGGGAACCATCATCATGACAGAATTCAGTTGCATGAACAGCAGCAGCTAAATGCAAAGAAAGTGTTAACCTTAGTATTATGTCTCTGGCCAAATACAAACTTTTTAAGACTATAGAAATTGCATAGAAATTAAAGCATCTAATAAATGCAAAATAATACAACAGAATTAGTCAAATATTTTAATGATTTATCCTTAATAATAGCAAGACCATAAAAAAACTTACTTAAGAAAAAGAGTAAACAAATTAATAACCAAAAAATGAGAAACTCCACTACTCTTCTTCATGAATAACAATAAACCAACAAAAACCAATAACTATATTGGAGAATTAGAACAAATGTGGCCAAAATCTTAACTAATTCATATATATGAAATAGTTCATTAAAAAAAATCAATACGTTATTACTCCACATTCACATGGAGTACTTGTCAAAATAGAACATATTCTGGCTCAAAGAAGAATAAAAAACATAGTTTTGATCCTTTATTGGATGTTAAGTTTGTAGATATTCTGCTGATATTTATCTCTATACCATTGATCTGAGGGTTTGTCTTTATTTCAGTGGCATGCTGTTTTAATTACTACAGCTTTGTAGTACAGTTTGAAACTGGAAAAAAGTGATGCTTCCCATCCTCTTTCCCATGATTGTTTTTGGTTATTTCTGTGTGTGTGGTGGGGGTATCCTTCTCTATATATTTCATATTGTTCAGTCTATGATGTGGAGCAAGTAAAGTCTCTTCAACAAGTGTTGCTTGGAAAACTGGTCAGTTATGTGTGAAAAAAATTGAACTCAGACCACTTTCTAACAACATGTCTAGAAATAAAATAAAAATGGATTAAAGACCCTGATATCAAATCTGAATCTATATGTTACATAGAGGAAACTGTAGAAATAACTCTTCATGACACTGAAACTAAAGGCATCTTTAAAGATGAAACATAACTGACCAAGAAAGTAGAAGCACAGATAAACAATGGAACTACATTAAACTCAGAACTTTGTCCATTAAACAATGATCATAATGTAAGGAAAGACCAAAGAAAGGGAGAAATTATTTGTCCAACATTAATCTAATAAGGGTTAATATTCAAGATATATAAGTCACTGACAGAAGTTTTCAAGAAAATAATACCCAAGATCATCAAAATATGGAAAAAGAGATGAAGGGAAACTTTTCATAAATAAATTCAAATATATGGCCAAAAGGCAAAAGAAAACCTGCTCTGCATAAATAATCATTGGGGAGGTGCAATTCAAAACAATGAGTGTCGTCTCATACTACTGAGGCTGACACTCATTTAAAAGAACAAGAACAACCAGTGCTAGTGCATATGCAGGAAGATACATTCTTATTCACTGCCGTTGGGGATGCTGACTTGTCCAGTTTTTTGTTAAAAGCAGTATAACATTCCTCAAAAGATTAGAAGTTGAGTATCCATTAAAGACCAGCAATACCATTCCCAGAACTACTGCTCTGGGTGTCCAAAACCATAATACAGAAAAGACATTTTCACTCCTGTGTTCATTGCAGCACTATTCACAATAGCCAGAAGGTGGAAAAAATTCAAATGCCCAAGAACTGATGAATGAATAAATCTGCAGAGTGGAATACCACAAAGCCATTGGGAAAAATTAATTTGTTAAACTTGCATATACACAGATACACATGGACATATTATCAATATGTTAATTGGGAATATAACCAAGTATAATAGAAACAAGGGCCACGATGGAAGGAAACTTGCCACAATGGAGATGGAGAGCAGCAGAGAGTGTAGTTTGGTCAGAGAAGAGGCCGTTGTAATAATAGTTGGAAATGATCGCTCTGAATAAGAACAGGGCACTAAAAGGAAGTAAAATGATATGCATGATAACCTTTCACTAACAGTGTCGTATACTACAATGCCTAAAAAGAAAAAAAGGAAAGAGGAAAATTTCTAGCATAGATGCAGGCTGGAGAGTGCTGGAGGGAAACTGGGAATTGGTTGTTGGAAATGTATACCAGTAAAACTATGGTTGTTGGAACATTCTGTGACTAAAAGTCAAGTATGAACACCTTTGCAATGTATGACTGCATCACACAGATAAGTCAATAAAGACTAGAGAGGAGAGAGAGAGAGAGGGAGAGAGAGAGAGAGCACATTCCTCAACATAAAAGGAATACCTAGTCTTTTTATCTCTTCAATGGGCAATAGGGTATAAAATGTTTTCATTTGCCACCCCTTATCTATTTAAAGGTCATAAGAATTTTTTCACACCACAGAGACTGGCACATATTCAAAGAGCAAGGAAAACAAATGCTGGCGTGGATGTGGGGAAAAAGGGACTCTCATCCATTGTTGGTGAGAATGTCAACTGGTAAAAGCCTTTTTTGGAAAAGAATCTGGACATTGCTCCAAATCTAGAAATTGAGCTCCCATTGGACCCAGCCATAGCACTCCTGGAAATATACCCTGGGAAGCCAAAAACACACAACAGAAATACCACCCACACTTTTATTTTCATAGCAGCACTATTCACAATAGCCAGAATCTGAAAACAACCAGAGTACCTGAGAAATGATGACTGGATAAAGAAACTTTAGTACATCTACACAATGGAATACTATTCATCTGTTAGGAAAAATGAAGTTATGAAATTTGCCTATAAATGAATGAATATGGAGAGGATCATGTGGAGTGAAATTAGCCAGAAGGAACATTTATTTGTATCATACATATATATGCGTATATATATTTATATAATGATACCAATATCCAAGGTAAGGCAAAACATGGATCAGGAGGTCTTGTCAAATGAATCTGCCACAAACGTGTGGGGAGTCAGAGTTAAGGTAAGACAGAGAAGGGAACAGTGTGCTAATAATTGTCGAAAGTGATACCAGCCTAGAACCGAGCATTGAATATAGGCAAAAAGCTACACATGATAAACTCTAAATGTATATATTGCAATCCACAATGTGTAAGAGAAGGAAGAGAGAAAGAGAGAAAGAGAGAAACCTGCCATAGAGGCAGACTAGAGGGGAGGGAGTTTGGGACATTGGTGGTGGGAAACAGGCACTGGTGGTGGGATGGGTGCTGGGACACTGTAAGACCGAAACCCAAACACGAACATCTCTGTATATGTTGGTATAATATAAATGGTGGTATAATAAAATATTTAAAAAAAAGAATTTTGTCCTTTTTTAGTGTGGTTAATTACACAACTTTTAAAATTGAGGTAACACTGGTTTAAATTATGCTATATCTATTAGGAGTACAGTTTTATATCTCTTACTATGTGTTACAACATAAGAACTATATCCCTTAACCATACCACAGTTAGCTGGACCTTTCAATTTAAGTTAAGCACTGGTAGCCAAGTGTTTACTTTAACTTGGTTTTTGTCTGCTTTTTTGCTCCGTTTCTTTATATTACGCACATGAGTAAATCATAATGTATTTGTTTATTTCCATAGGACTTACTTTACTTAACCATTATATTTGTTGATATTTAGATAGTTTATTAATCCAGTGTATTTTTATTTTATCATATAATATTCATAAGTGAAGAGGAGAAAATCAACCTATAGAAGAGTAAATATCTACAAAACACACATTTAAAAATATTTAAAAAGTACAACAGACACTTAAATTCAACAATAAAATGAACAAATCAAGAGCAAACAATCTATATACAAGTCAAGAATGATTCAAGTACATATCAAATAATGTGCACATACAGCAAATAGCAATGTGAAATATGTTTTCCATAAGATGTCAAAGGGGTTTTAGACATTAATAAGATGCTACATTAGAATAACACAATTTGAAGTACCAATAACACCAAATGCTGGTGGAAGTATGAATCAAGATTTCTATCACATTGCTGGTGGCAGTGTGATATAATGTAGACACCAAAGACAGTTTTTTACAGGATTAAATACACTTTCGAAACACATGATTCATAAAAACACTTGGCATTTTACCAAAACAGATAAAAAGTTTGTTGATATAAAACTTAAGCACAACACAAATTATAGTTTTATTTATTATTATCAAAACTCAAAAACAACCAAGACAACCTTAACTTGCTAACTAGGTAAATAAAAGATGTTAGATGTGAATGAAGATAATTGCATATTATTTAATAATAAAAATAAATTATCAAGTTATAAAGGGGCACAAGGGCACATTAACTGCATGATATTAAGAGGAAAAATACAGCATTAAGTGATTTTACACACTCTATAATTCCAAGTATACCACTTTGCAAAAGGGGACACAATGGAACAGTAAAATGTTTAATGATTTCCAGAGATTTTGTGTGTGTGGAGAAAGGGATGAAATGGTGGCACACAAAGAATATTTAGGACAATACAATTTGAAAGTTTTATTGTTTTATTTGATATTCTTATGGTAGATATAAGTAACTAAACACTTATACAAACCCATATTTTTTATAGCACCAAGAGAGACTCTAAATATGCACTTCGGAAACCAGACAGTGGCTTATTTTGATTTGTTTCTGTTGTTTTAATTTGAAAAGTTATCTCTTACAAATTGACCTTTACATTCATAGATTAGCTGTCAGTCATGACTAGACAGAATTGCATTTAAATGTATGGAGCCTGCAATATTTACATATTGTATGTGTGGGTGGGGTGGAACATTATTTTCTACATCATTTATAAATCAGTTCTGGCTTTTATTTTCTGCTTAACCTTTTTGAGTAACTTATGTCTATATACTTAGGCTTAGTATAGAACAGGAGTATTTAAATAGCTTGGAATTCCTCCAGTACACTCTAGCTAAGACTCTTTTGTTCTTGTTCATTGCAGTAGCCTATCGTCTTGCCCAGATGAAAAAAATGCCACTTCAGAAGGCTTCAGTCAATTATTGGTTAATACTCACATGTCACTTTCAAAGATCATCTTATTGCAAATTAATGAGGGCTTTTTTTTTAATGACAAAGAAACAGTTTGCCCTCATTAACCTCTTTATTCTGAAAGAACTTCAGATTGTCAGAAGTGGTGGTAATGAACCAGCCATAGAAAAGGATTTTAACATTACTATCTACACTAAATTTTTTTTAAAACATAGGAATGTTACTCAGATTATTTTATTTCCTTAGTAAGTTTCCAGTAGTTTTAAGGGAGCACCTATTTTATTCATCGTTATAAGCATGTCATAATTTATTTTATGAGAAGAATAGGTGAATAAAAATGAGAAGCTCATTATCAATGAAAATAGGAAATGTGTTTATTTTTTAAAAAGTCTAAAATGTGAAGGGCCGGAGCAATAGCCCAGCTGGTAGGGCATTTGCCTTGCATGCGGCCGGCCCATGCTAGCCTGGGTTCGATCCCTGGCATCCCATATGATCCCCTGAGCAACGCCAGGACTAATTCCTGAGTGCAGAGCCAGGAATAAGCCCTGAGCACCTGAGCATCGCCGGTGTGACCCAAAAAAGCAAAAAAAAAAAAAAAAAAAAAGTCTAAAATGTGCAAATTAAAAATATAATAATGTTAACATATTTTGGATTCCTGTATGAAAGTTCAAATACTCTAATTAAATTCCTTTTATATAATTAAAAAAATTCCAGGACAAAAATCATTTCTGTAAAAATATTTTAAATTTGTTTTAGTTATGCCCAGTGATTCACAAGGGATTCTCCTGGCTCTGAGCTCAGGGACGACTTTTATGGTACTTGGAGGACTGCATGTAGTGCTGGGGTTGTAACTGGGGTTAGTAATGTGCAGCATGTCTAACCCAAGTAGTGTATCTCCAAAACTTTTCAAGGTTTGTGTTTGAAAATATCAAGCACAGGATGAAAATGATCCTATGAGAGAAGACAGTAGAGCTTATAGAATTCACTTGTTCACTTTTAAAAGAAAAATTACTTCAGGAAATTTGTTCATTTCACTTGTTTGACAAAATACCATTCTGTTGAACACTATGTTCTATGTCAATCAGTTGAAATTCATAAAATAATAATCAATATATGACAATAAATATTTATCGTGGCTGTTGCTATGATATAGCAACGATGTTTCAATAGCCTCAATCAACTTTTTGTTTGTTTGCTCAGGTTAGGTGCAAGGGCATAATAAAGTCTTTGTTAATCACATCATCAAAACTGATGGTAGTTCCATGTTCTCACTTGCTTCCAAATCATTAAAGCATAGAATGGGATTAGGCAAATTGCGTATTGGCTGCTAAAATTTCTACTCAAAACTGACATTCATGCTTCCTTTTTTTATTTCCTGGGTCAAAGAAAGGCATGAAACAATATCTCATTATGAGACCAGAGACTTTACTTGCATTAGCTATTCAGAATGAAACTTAGATCATTAATCATAAGTTAAAATAACGCTATGATAAAAATATGTCAGTGACAATAAAATATTAATAATGTTTTAACTTTTGACCATTTATTATTTTCTGCAACCATTCTAAGTGTTCTATGTTATAGTAATGAATTTTCATTTTTAAGGTTATTCTATGATGTAGGAGTTTAAGTTAGTACTTCTTTCATGTATGGGGATATTCAACTACAAAGAACTGAATGAGTAATTATAAATATATACTTTTGCCTTATATATTTCTTTTTTAATTTTATTATACCACTGTGAGATATACAATTACAAAGATGTTCATAATTGGGTTTCAGTCATACAGCACCCATCCCTCCACCAGTGCACATTTCCCACCACCATAGTCCCCAGATTTCCCCCCCACTCCCCAGCCTGACTCTATGGCAGGCACTTTCCCTCTTTCTCTCTCCCTTCTCTTACACATTGTGGCTTGCAATATAGGGGTTATTATGTATATCCCTTTGTCTATGTTCAATGTTCAGTCTTAGTCTGGTGTTACCACTGCAAACAATTAATAGCACACTAGTCTGACTCCCACACACTTGTGGCAGTTTCCAACCATTGACAAGTCATTTTTTGGTCCATGTTTTGCCTGGCCTTGGATATTAGTATCTGTTGAGTAATGCCCTGATCACAGCTGCCCAGAGCCTTTGCATTTTGCCTGGAGCTATCTCATGTAGGCCACATTATAGATAGAAGGCAGAAAGAAATACTTGGATCTGTGACTATCTGTGAGGCAGAGTATCGTACCATGTAATCTATGTTAGTTGTTCAAATTATTTCCTCTAATATTCCCATAGATCCCCAGAAGACTAGACAACTCTACCAGAGTTTGCCTATGTTGGATCGTCCTTTAAATAAAATAGCCATAATTAAATCAGAGAACATTGCTGTTTGCCTCCTGGCAAGCATGTTGTCTCAGTAATTTAATCCATTCATTCATTCATTCATTCATCATGCATTTATTTATTTATTCATTCATTTATTTACTTATTTGTTTGTTTGTTTGTTTGTTTTGCTTTTTGGGTCACACCCAGCGATGTTCAGGGGTTATTCCTGGCTCTGCACTCAGGAACCACTCTTGGTGGTGCTCAGGGGACCACATGGGATGCCGAAGATCGAACCCGGGCCGGCATGGGCCGGCCGTGTGCAAGGCAAATGCCATACCCACTGGACCATCACTCCGGCCCCAAATTCTCAGTAATTTTAAAGGTTAGTACCCAGAACAACACCTGAGAGAATTGGCCCTTATATAAGACCCTTCTTGTAGGCCGGGTCAGGGGTTAAGAGGTATAAAGGATGAAGCTTGATTTCTTTATCTCTTTCTACCTATTTGAATTCTTTTCTGCCTGCTTCCTCTTTGGTTCAGGATGCAGCAGCCATCTTGACTGAGAATCCGAAAGCAAGCAATGGTGTGGGTTTGATTGGAAGTTTGGGGCTTTCCTATCCTTGGATTCTACTGCCACGTAGAATTGAACTTTTGTAGTTCAATGTTGTAGTTCAATTTTGGAACTTTGTTGTATTTGTGAGTCTTTGGCTATTTACCAGCAACCAGTCCTCTTGGGGCAGAAGGAGATTCATTTCTGCTCCCTGATATTGCTGAGAAAACGCAGCTGCCCCCAGCTCAGCAGCAGTGTTCCCGACAAGTATCATACTATTTTTATACGCCTCAACTGAATGCAGTCATTCTGAATCTATCCTTTTCCTCATGACAAATTTTATTCAGCAAGATACTCTCCATTGATTGAGACAAGTTTGCCTTCAATCCATGGTTTTGCCTGACCAATGTTGCTGTCATCCTAAAATTCCAAATATGATTGGACCACTGTCTCCTTCATGCAAAATTCTACTTCACTCAATGGGGAGAAAAGGCTGCAAAGTTTAAGAAGAGAACACCCAGAATGACCACCAACTGGGAATTCTTTGGCACCACTGCAAAACATGGGAAGATACTATCATTGATGACATCGATGAAGAATACAACCGACTGGTTCAGCACCTCCATGATTGTGCGAAAAATGCTGAGAGAGAACAAAACCACAAAAGGACACCTGTCTTCAAAAGCTCTCGAGCTCATTCGCCAATGTGGCAAAGCGCAAGCCTGAAGCGAACAAATGCTAACATCCAAGCTTGCAAAGCAGTGCAGAGAAGTGATAAAGGAAGACCTCAAAGACAGAAGAGCAGAAATACTGGAAGATGCAGACAGCAGAAGCTGGAAAAAGCATTCACAATGCCCGCCTGTCCTTCGCCAACTATAAGACCAAGATGACTGCCCTCCAATGTCCTGATGGATCTATCACATCTTCCAGAAAGGCAATGGAGAAGACTATTATGACTTCTACTCAGATCTCTTTGATAGCCAGGTCCACCTGCCCACATACAAAATCCACAGGATGGATATGTCATTCCCAACATCCTCCCTTCTGAAATCCAACATGACATTTTATCAGTAAAGAAGGGAACAGCAAGAAGCCCAGATAAACTCAGACCCGAATACCTGAGAATCTGCCTACAGTACTCATCAATACACTGGCTTGGCTCTTCACACGCTACCTGTCCAAATGCTGGTGCCCTCCCAATGGAAAACCAGCAAGACAGTTCTACTGTTCAAGAAAAGAGACATCCATGACATTGGCAACTATCACCCCATCTGCCTGTTGTCTGCCATCTACAAGCTGTTCACTTGAGTCATCCTGAACAGGATTGGCAGAACATTAGATGAAGGGCAACCATGCAAGCAAGCTGGCTTCCAAAAAGGTTTCAGCACAATCGACCAGATCCACATGGTAACCAAACTTATTGAAGTTTGTAGGGAGTTCAGGATGCCACTCTGTCTCACATTCATTGATTTAAAGAAAGCCTTTGATTCTGTGGAGACTGAAGAGGTCTTCGAAATCCTAGCCAAAGAGGGCGTTCAAACAAATACATCAAGATCCTTCTTGAGCTATACTACAATTCACCAACAGGATCTTACCATTCTACAAAGAAGTGATCATCAATGTCAAAAGAGGGGTTCAGAAGGGCAATACCATTTCACCAAAACTCTTCAGCACCACCCTCTAGAAGATCATGCAACAATTAGAATGGGAAGGAATGGGAGTGAAGATAGATGGTCGGCAACTACACTACCTCCACTTCACTGATGACATTGTTCTAATAACACCAAACATTAGCCAAGCAGCACAAATGCTGGCTGACTTTGACTGAGAAAGTGGAAAGATAGGTTTACAGCTGAATCTCAGCAAAATTATGTTCATGAAAAATGAACAAGTTCCAGAGGCACCATTCACTCTCAATGGAACAAACATCTCTGAATGCAGCAGTTATGTGTACCTAGGTAGAGAAGTCAACATGATGAATGACCTAAAACCTGAGCTGCACAGGAGGAAGAGAGTGGCATGGAATGCTTTCAAAAGCATCGAAGAAATAGATAAAATGACAAAGAACCTCGGGCTCCAGGGACATCTCTTCAACTCCACCGTTTTCCCTGCATTAACATACGCCTCAGAGACCTGGGCCCTATGAAAGCAGGATGAGAATGCTATTCGGTTCTCCCAAAGTGGAATCAAAAGAGCTATACTTGGGATATTAAGTCTCACTGAAGTGAAAGAAGGAATCTGGAGTTCGACCTCCATCACTGTTCCAGAGTCAGGGACGCTGTCTCGTTTGCCAAGGCATCAAAAAATCAGATGGGTTGGACATGCAATGCGATTTGCAGATGACTGCTGGACTAGAGCAGTTACCGACTGGATCCCACGGGATGTCAAAAGATCACATGGCCACCCACTTACAAGATGGTCAGACTTCTTCGTCAAGACCCTGAAGGAATGGTCTGAAGCTCTTTGTCTTCCTGAAGCAACCGGATGCCATTGGGCTACACTGGCATGTGATAGGTTCAAATAGAAATGTTATTGACGCCTGCTCGAGCAAATTGATGAATAATGGGATGTCAAGTGATCAAGTGATATATATATATATATATATATATATATATATATGTGTGTGTGTGTGTGTGTGTGTATGTGATATATATATATATATATATATAGAGAGAGAGAGAGAGAGAGAGAGAGAGAGAGAGAGAGATTGGGTCAAGATGAGAAACTAAGGAATCTGAAAATATACTGTTTTTATAATTTTCCCTATTTCAAAAACTTTATCAATTGAAGAGTTATATCTTATATTATTTTTATTGTATTTAATATCTTTGGCTATACTGAGAGATCAAGGTTTTGGAGCTTTTCATAATTTGTGCTAAATATATTATCTTCCAAAATATATGATCTAGAAGGCCTCTATCAATATAAAAATTATTGAATATTCTTTATCTGCTTTAAATTTTACTACATAACACTTTAGGAGTTCATGCCTTGGCTTAATTATCTAATTCTAACCATTGCTAGTTAATCAGTTATAAAGCAAATATAATGACTTTAGAAACAGTGAGCTATTTGTGGCCAAGGGACATGAAAATTGCCAGAATTCAATTCTAGTTTTTGAAAATAAAGAAATTTAACTATATGCACACAAAGAAATCTTAGATTAAGAAAACAGTAAGTGCAGGAAATGGCCAAAGCTACATGAAAATTATCTTTCTAGTTAATTATTAGCTGTTAGATGATCTTACTCAATCTTATAAAAAGCAAAAAAGCACCTATATGACAACCACTAACAGGAAAAAAATCAATATCATATGAAATTCATGAACCTGTGAGGAAATGAGTATTCTACAAGATTATGACGTCTTCCAATTATTCTGTTTATTGTGAAATGAGAAAACGTTGATCATTTTGTTCCTAAATTCCAACTTTGCATTCTCTAAAACTATCTGAATTTAAGACTGGTTAAACTTAAAATATTTATCTCTCAGAACAAAGCACTTTTCTCAAGAGTCATTACATCATTTTTGATTAAATAAATACCTGGAAACAAGCAACTTCTACTATCAGTTACAAATAAAATACATTCTTTATTTTAAAATATTTAGGTAGTAACATCAGGTGTAAATAATAATTCAAATAAGTACATGCAAAAATAAATAAAAACTTTTAATACAGACATGGGTTTTATGTAGTCCCCCACCCCACAAAGAACCACAAGGCTTGGGGGCCGGAGTGATAGCCCAGCGGGTAGGGCATTTGCCTTGCACGTGGCCTGCCTGTGCCGGCCCGGGTCCGATCCCCGGCATCCCATATGGATCCCTGAGCACAGCCAGGAGTAATTCCTGAGTGCAAAGCCAGGAGAAATCCCTGAGCATCACCAGGTGTGACCTAAAAAGCCAAAAAAAAAAAAAAAAAAAAAAAAGAACCACAAGGCTATATTCATTCTTTGGCTATTTTAATTTCTATTGTTCATTTTTAATTAAATTCATGAAAATATGAACTCACTTTAACTTTTCCATATAAAACATTATTGAGATTCAGTAATTGCAGCTGGACATCAATACACTTTCAAAAAGAAAATTTAGTGTTCAATTTTTATATTATTAATTCTATTATTAATATCAATTTATATATGAACATTTGATAAGGCATTTTCTACTTACACAGGAAAAATTCTAATGTCATTCTATGTGTAACATTAAATAAAAAGAATAGTAGTCTGCTCATAAAAATAGTATCACAAAGTGTTTCCTTAAAGTTTCTTTATATTACTTAAGACTTTTCAATATTATCCTTGAATAAGTTGTACAGCAGGCATGCAATATAACGGTTAACAGTTCTGAAACTATTTCGCTTTTAATGTTATTGATTTTCAAGCCTTCCTGAAGTTGCTACCAATGGAATTTTCCTTTCTGAGTTGTAGCCTATTAAATGCTTCTATCTCATCAACTAAGATACAATTAAAATATATCATTTCTCCTTGACTTATAATAGGTTGTTATTTCATGGAAAACTGTGCACAGGATGCAAATATATATCCCATTTGCTTGGAAAATCAATTCCCCCTCTCAAAGCAGTTAACATATGCTTAATCAAGTTATCTAACTCCCAATATCCTAATTATGTTTCTCAGCTAAAGTTATAAAATTTGATGCCACATTTATTTTTTAGAATTTGACAAACATCTCTATAAATGTGTGACTATGGTTTTATAGAATATCCTTATAGAATATTATGGACAATGAAATTACCATCACTGTCCAAATATGCTACTAGGATCCATTGCTGTCATTAAAAATTTAACCTGCCAAGTTAGAGATACTTAGACTTTAACAAATTGTTTTTCACCATCCAAATGGTCACAGCTGCTGTAGTAACAAATCCTACACATCCTCAAATGTGTTTTCTGCCATCAAAATTTTCACAGCTGTAGTAGTAACAAATACTATGCATCCTCAATTCCTTTGAGAATCAGAAATTTGAAAGCAATGAATTCTGTTAACTGTAACCTAAGGGTTTACAATGGACTGGAAGGGGGAAAAAGATTCTCCTTAAGATTGTATTTTTTACTGTTTACCATTGTTGTTATTTATAAGATGTTCACAGCCCTTCAGTTTAGGATATTTTAAACTGGAATGACTGATTTGTCTTTGAGAAGTTATGCTATGTCTTTTTTAGGTTAAAAATGTAGCTTATTTTCTAATTTAGTTTTGATTTATTACACAACATAAGAATTCTTTAACATAACAATTTTTTTTCAAACTGACCTCTCAGTTGCATTTCATGTGTGTTGCATGTTCTTTCTAAGGGATTTGATCTAGATTAATGAGTTTGAACTCCACAGATTAATACTGGCAATTACTTTTCCAATTGGTATTATTTCACTATTTCAATTTTCTGAAATCATTTGGGATTCATATTATCCTAGAGAGATGACAAACAATAAGATTTAGCTAGAGCAGTCATGATGTAAGTTCTCACATAACCTTCAGAAATATGAGTATCAATTTTGTTAGGATTAGACCAAAGACGAGTCGAAGTTGTCTTGCTGCCAAGGCAGAAAGACAATTTTTTTCTTTAAAGGTTCTTTCAAAGCTCTTTTCCTAAGGCTCACCCTCTAACTAAAATCATGCTCAGGAGATAAACAGAAGCTAGTGAGATACATTGTACCGAAGTGCATCATGTGTATTGAAGTTTGATCAAAGTGAATCAGGTTATATTTTCCTTACAGCATGAAGACAGCACTAGTGAGGTAAAATTTTAGAAAGGTGAAAGTAAAATGACTATTACAGGATTGATGAAACAGTATTTCTTTAATTTAAACCTGTTTTAGAAGTGTCAGAAGATTGCTTTTGTAAAGGAAAACTAATCGCTCAACATACTAAGTTCAAAGTTTCCCATATTAATTTTATGCATTATTGAAAGTATACTAAAGAATACCTAGATTTATTTAAGAAACTGCTTAAAGAAGAATTTATAATCTGTCTATAAATATCCTATTTTATGATAGTAGTGGAGTCATGGTTATTATAATGGTGATTATTTCGAGGATGGTGATAAAAAGTGTGAAGTGACTGATAACATTTAAAAAAATAATTGTAATCATTTGTATAAAGAACTTGTGAGTGGAAAAAGGCAGTCACTTTGCAAGATATACTGTTAATTTTTCATATTTTAAATCACATGCTTAAAATAGACTTAAATGTATGTCAACTGCTTTTTCAAGCTGTCTCATTTTATGCTGACAACAAATATTAAAGTACAGAAAACCGATTTTATAAAAGTATATATTTACCAAAAGTTAATAAAATTTTTTATTGCATTTAGTTTTACAAATCTTCATAAAATTAAATGGAAAAATTGCTATATTCTTATATATTCTTTCATACAATGAAATGAAAATAATTCATATTGAATACATTTTAGGAGGATTAAATGATTATTTCCATCATGACAAAATGGTGTAGACCGAATTTGTTCATCTCTAACCAGAATTATGCACTACACTGGAGTATGATCTGGTCATCTGAGAATTTATTACAGCAAATGTACTCTGAATTGTTTTCTGAGCAACAGACTTAAGAATAGCCAGAGTGTGTAACTAAACATGTTTTAAAGAGCATATTTTGAGTTACAACTGGCCAATGAGAGTGCCCTTGGGATTTGATTATTCAAATACAACAGAAGTATGGATTTATATTATATGTGTGTGCTTCATTTCCAGGAATTGAGCTGGGAGGAAAGGGAACCTACATGAAAAGGGTGAAAAAGAAAATCATGAGATATCTAATATCAAGTAATGTCATATGCTAATTAAGGGACAATTAAAATTACCAATTTAATTCCTCATTAAATAATAAGCAAAGGGAAATTGTTTACAAAATAAAAATTATTGTGTTGTACAATCTTTGAAAAAAATTAGTTTATCATTGTTTTGCATGTTGTGGAAATTCAGCTTAGATTTATTCATCTATATAGTTTAGGTGTACCACTTCCATACAAACAGAGATCACTCTCAGATGTGAAATATAAATAAATATGTTAAGGACACAACAAATGAAACATCAATAAATCAATAAAGCCATTGGAACTTGGAGATTATGTTTCTATAATTGAGCTTTCATGGGAGGAAAAGTGGTTTGGAAAATGCCCTTGAGACACTGGTGGAGGGGTATGGTTTCTCAGGTGATAGGTATAGTGTTGGAATGATGGAAGTATGAACACCAATAATAATGTAAAGTTGATATATCAAAAGTAATGGAAAATATGTAGAGAAGTGTTGCAGGACTCCTAAGGGCCGCTGCATCTGCTCTGGATTGCCTCCCGCAAATCACTCCGTAGATAAGGGGGTAGTCTAAATGTGGCAGTTTATCCGACCATGTATGCTGTACTAGCCGGTATAAATATTCTCCCATGCTATCACAATCATCGTGGGACTAGCTAGATCTTACCAGCATATTAGCCTGGCCACGTAAGGACACCTAAGTAATTAGACCAGAGAGAAATGCTGTTTGCTTCCAAACAAACAAGCATGGCTCCCTGATAAAATATAAAACTACAATGAAGTAGAGGAGACTTGTGAAGGCTTGGAGAAATATTTAACTGGCATTGGTGTTGGTCCTTGGTACAGTGACATGCCATCTCAGAAACCCCCTTCTCTACATTTCAAAGGCCTTCCCGGCTCAAAACATTAGCACAGTAAAGGCCCTAGGTGAGATGCAGGGAGGGGTTACCTGAGGGCATTGGACCCTCCCTGCTTTCCATAACAATGGGAGGAAGGTCTGAGTTGCAGGGGTATAAACTTGCCGGTTCCCGCTCTCCCGGTCTTCTTCTTCCCGGTGGGATCTCGCCTTGTGAGCGTTTATTCCCCTTGGAAGTTTCACACGTGGTGGTCGCCATCTTGGCCTACACGTGGCTGCGGTTCTAGCCTGGAATCCTAAGCATCGGGTTTTTCCTTTTGCTGATTTGTATGCCTGAACCTGTGATAAGTAAAGTCTTTTAAAACCTCATCGGATCCCTGAGTGTTCATCCATTCCTCGCCCGGCTCCGGAGGTAGAAGGGAACTTCGCTTCCCGGCACTGTCGGGGACCCCGCGGAGCGCCCGACAGAGAAGGAGAGGAGGGAAGGGGACAGGAAGGAAGGGAAAAAGGAGGAGAGGAGATTAGTGGAGGAGAGGTGTCGGGGATGCTGCTGGGGTCCCCAACAGTGCTGGGAAGCGAGTTCCCTTCTACCTCCGAAGCCGGCAGGGAATGGATGAAAACTCAGGAATCTGATGCAGTTTTAAAAAGGCTTTACTATCACAGGTTCCAATATACAATCCAAGAGCAGGAAAATCCTCCAGATTCTCGGTTCCCAGCTAGGCCCTAGCCACGTGTAGGCCAAGATGGCTGCCACCACGTGTTTGAGGCCCAACAGAGAATGGAGAGGATGGAGAAGCAAAACACCAAGGGAAGCCAAAATGGCAAAAGGGAAAAAGAGCAAATAGAGAGCTTCTTTCTTCTTGCAGCTTATTTTATAGCTAGAAATCCACCCAAACTTCCCAGCCCGGCCCACTTTGGGCTGGGCTATCTAGAGATGAAAATCGGAAAATAGCTCTATAGAAATGTAGCAACTTCAGGAGGCCTTCTGGCTGTTTACTAGAACCAAGAGCTAAATCAAAGCCTCCTAGCAGGGCTGGGAGGAGCTATAAGCTAAATGTAACTTCCCCTGGCAGGAAGGGTCAAATGCCCTCAGGTAATTTCTCCCAGTACCTCACCTAATGTCTTAAGCCAAGATCTGCCTGGAAATGCCTTTATAGGGTAGAGAAGGGGGTTTCTGAGATGGCATGTCTCTGTACCAAAGACTCTACTATTGCCAGTTAAATATTTCTCCAAGCCTCACAAGAGTCTACTTCATGGTAGTTTTGTACTTTGGTTGCCTTTGAGTTATCAGGAAGCCATGCTTGCTTGCTTGGAGGCAAAGTGCATTTCTCTCTGGTCTAATTACTTAGAGATTCAAGGTGGCCAGGCAAATATGCTGGTAGGATCTGGCTAGTCCCACGATGATTGTGGTAGCATGAGAGAATATTTATACCAGCCAGTATAGAATACATGGTCAGATAAACTGCCACATTTAGACTACACCCCTTATCTACGAAGTGATCTGCTGAGGCAATCCAAGGCAGATGGAGAGGCTTTTAGGCTTTTAGGTGTCCTGCAACAGAGAGAAGAGGAAAAGAAAGGAGAGCAGAAAAACAAGAGGAGAAAGGAGTAATTTACAATGTTCAAGTAGATTATGTTAGACTGCTTAAGTAGCAAACCAAACCAACAAAATATCCAACAAAGGATCTGACCCCAAATTTTCTCTTATACAAATATGATATGATAGCAATTCATAAATTCAATATGTTACACAAATATAGTGATAATTAATTTTTCTAAAAGCCAACAAACAAAACTTCAAATGAGTTTTGATGAGAGCTTAGGGAGAATGCATACAAGGTTGAATAGTATGCTTGGCTTGAAGAAATATTAAATGTATTTCTTAGCACTGAAACCTAACCATGACACAGTCCTAGAAACCCTTGAGCACAGATCACTGACCCTTTGCACTACAGGTCTGAGCAGCACTATATCACAGGACAGAGCACAGAACAATCAGGCTTGCACTGCAAAACCAAATAAGCTATACCAGGTCATAGAGCATTTTCAGGAAGTCTACTAAAAATAAAATTCATAGAATTAACTTTCAAGCCACAAAAAAGCATTTCTTCCACCAATATAGTGTGTAGAAGGAAATCAATATGGAAGAAAATATTGTGAATCAGCATTTGAAAAGATTGCATTATTTTTTAGTCATAGTGGATTTGAAAATTATAATTTGAGAATGGTCTAATCTGATAAAATTTAATAATGCTGACACAATGCATTATGCAAACACTTATAAAATATCTTCTCTAGCATCAAGCTTGATCTAAGGAGCTAGTTAAGGGACTATTGAAAAATTCCCTTGATCACTTGATCACTTGACATCTGTTATTCATTGATTTGCTCAAGCAGGCACCAGTAACATTTCCATTTGACCCTATCACATGCCAATGTAGCCCAATGGCATCTGGTTGCTTCAGGAATATGAAGAGCTTCAAACTTTTGTTCAGGATCTTGACGAAGAAGTCTGACCATCTAATAGGTAGGAGGCTACGTGATCTTTTGATATCCCCTGGGATGCTAACCCTAACCCTAACCCTAACCCTAACCCTAGTCCAGCAGTCATCTCCAAATCGCATTACATGTCCAACCCATCTGATTTTCGATGGCTTGGCAAACGAGACAGCGTCCCTGACTATCGAACAGAGACGGAGGTCAGAACTCCGATTTCTTCTCTCACTTGAGTGAGGTGTGATATTCCAAGCATAGTTCTTTGGATTCCTCTTTGGGAGACCCAAATAGTGTTCTCATCCTGTTTTTGTAGGGTCTAGGTCTCTGAGGCATATGTTAATGCAGGGAGAATGGTGGAGTTCAAAGAGATGTGCCCAGAGCAGGAGGTAATGCATATAATACATTTTGGAGACAATTGCTGGACTAGGGCTGTTACTGAATGTATCCCAACTTGAAAGATTCCCCACCTTAATTTATTAAAATTTAATTTAAGGGAAATACATACGCATACATGGGGACAAAATAATACAGCAGGTAGGACACTTGCCCTGTGCACAGCAAACTCATGTTTGATCCTCAGCACCCCACATGGTCCTCTGAGTCATAGCAGTGGTCATCCAAGGTCTGAACACTTCTGACGGCAGCTGAAAACAATATACATATATGCCTTGATAACATTTCTTTTTAGCACTAAACTATTCCACACTTTTCATATTTATGAGAATATTGGTCTATAGGTTTCTCTCATAATGCTTATTGAGACCTATTATAAAGGTAATGGTAGCTTAATAAATTATTTAAAAAGTAATCCCTTTTCCATTTTGTCTTAGATTATAAAGAATTGCTATAGTCACTTTCTTAAAGGTGAGGTAGAATTTACTAATCAAGTCATATATATATACATATATACATATATACACAAAATTTATTTGAGCATGTTAATTATTGATTTAATTTATTATATATTTAAAAGCTTATTCATATTTACTATTTCTTTTTTGTTATTTTTAGGTTTCAAAAAATGCATTAATTTTTGTAAGTCATAAATACCCTATATGTGACAGTTTCACCGTCTAGTAAATTATTTCAGAATTTTAAATGCAATTTTATGAAGAACGCACAACCTCTTCAGCAAACATGCTGGAGCAATTGGAAATTTTGACACTTAATCTTCCCTCAGGCTTAAGTGTCACAATTTTAATAAAAAATTAATGTACATAAATATAAATTATAAACATTGTATTTACATATTCTAAGGAAGTCTTTGAGGTCTAGGTTACAGATTAGAATGCCCAAAGAGGTGGCACAAACTTTGATATAATAACATTAGTAATTGATGTTTGGCTTCATGAAAGCTTACAGTAATCAACGTAAGTTCTTATAAACAAAGTAAAATGAAAACAAGCAGAAAAATATTTTAAATGACTTGCACCCAATGTCATTATCTATAATATATAAAACTCTCTAAAACCTAAAACCAAAAAAGGGGGAAGAGCTAACAATCCACATAAAAGATTGTATGAAAGTGGGGCTGAAGAGATAATACAGCATCCCATTTTGATCCATCCCATCTGATGGGATCGGATGTATTAGTTCCATCCACCAGGAGTGATTCCTGAGTACAAAACCAGGAGGAACTCCCTTAGTACCACTGAGTATCACTTGTATCACTTGTTTTTCCATTGTTCATCAATTTTCTCCAGCAAGCACCTACATTTCCATACTTCCTGTTGCATGCTAGTGTAGCCCAAGGGCAAGTGCTCGCACCAGGAACAAGAAGAACCTCAGACCATTGCTTCAGGTCATTGGAATGAGGTCTATAATTGTTACTGGGTTTTGACATATCAAATATGACACGGGTAGCTTGCCAGGCTCTGCTGCTGTGTGGGTGGTACAATCTTGCTAATAGTCTCACCGGTTGTACATTTACTGATAAACCACATGGTTGCAAAACGCAAAGGGGAGATATCAGCTTATCTCTTGCATGGAGTCTGGATGTTGAAAAAGGCAGCTCTCATGGTATGGGGCCTCATCTGGCTTCTTGTGAGGCTCTATTGGGATGGCGGCTCTGGGCTAGAAGGCACCTTCCCTCCCAGACACCTCATGATCAGTTGAGCACAGGGAGAATCAGTAGCAGCTCTATTCTGTGTATCTGTCTCACAGATACAAACCATACATACATACCACTAGATATGGTATTAAAACCAAATTAATTAATTAATTAAATAAAATGAACAAATAACATGAAGATATACATTGCCAAAAATAATAAATAAGGAAAAAATTCAAGCATTATTAGATGTCATAATAATTGAAACTAAATCTTTACCATACAATTGCAAGAATGTCTAGAACAACGTATATAAAATTAATGAAAGCAAAGAAAACATGTTTACCTTGAATTATTGGTAGAATGTGGAAAAATGGAATCACTCATATATTGCTGTTGAGAGTATAAAATGCTACATCATTTTTAAATCAATTACAGTATAGTTAAAACTACTAACTGATAAAAAATTGAACTGCTGATAATTTATTCTTATAATTAATCTAAAGAATACTTATACCCATGCAAACACATATACACAACTGTTTAATGAGCATTATTCATGAAACTATAATATGAAATATTCCAGATTTTCTTCAGAAAGTAAATGGTGAAACAAAACTTTGAGTATCTACCAGCAATATTTTAAAATGTTACTCAGCAGTAAATAAAATGCAATGCTTATCTGCATATATTTCCAAATTATAACCCACCCACCAAAAAAAAATTAAAAAATGAGATTACATTTGTGTAACATATTTTTAAATAAGAAAGCAGATTGATTCGTGATTACAGGGATAAAGGGAAGATTCAGATCGAAGACAATCAAGTGTAGTTACAAAAGGAATATACAAAGGATCCACTAGTGTTTGTGTGCACTATGCATTAATTTTGGTGAAATGGTAAGGAATGGGAATGAAGATAAACAGTCTGTAACTACACACCTCGGCTTCTCCAACAGCATCTTTCTAATAACACCAAACATTACCCAAGCGGCACAAATGCTGACTGACTTCGACCAAGAATGTGGAAAGATTTTGTTTCATGAACTGTTGAAGGACAGTTTTAGCTATTCTGGGAGTTTTGTTATTTTGCCCACTCCCAGCTTAATCCACTTAAGTCAAGGTTCATTCTAATGAGACCTCTCTTCTATGTAAACACTGCTAGAGGGTGTGGCAGTTACAGAAGTCACCTTGATTGAATAACTTCTGACTTATACATCTACTAAGACTTCTATGTTTTCTAGATTGGACACAGCTCCTCTTTATACCCACTGCACCCAGCGTGGGACAGTTAGAATTTACCAGGAGACTACTACCCTGGCTACGCTGAGACTATAGGGAAGACTATAGGAAGGATCATACTAGTTTGCTCTAAGCAGGCGAGTGTGACCCTTTCAGTAAATGAGAACAAGATACTCAGAATCACCCTGGTGCAGATAATAATAAGAAGGACCTAGTGAATACCATCTAGATTACATGAAGCTCATGAAGTTAAGATGTATTACTTTATATCAGCCCCTCTCTCTCCAGTGTTTTACATAAGAGATAATCTTGATAGAAAGGATTAGACCTTGGCATAACCTTTGTTTATACCTTCAATAGGGTGTGGCACTACACTCTGCTTAGAGTTCTTTGTTGACATGACCCCCTCCCGATTGGATTACTTTGGTGTATATAAGGGGCTGACTTGAGACACCTTCACCTCTTCACCTTTTGCCTTTTGGGCCTTTTAGCTTTTGGCTTTTGGCTCCTCGGCCTTTTGCTTTTGGCTTTTGGCTTTTTTGCTCTTTGACCTTTTGCTCCTTCTTCTGGGTAGGACTCAGCTTGGGTGAGATCCTTTCTCTTTGGTGGGAGACTTAGGCTCTTTTGTATGGTCTAAGTTTGGACCACAGCTAGAGCTTGTTCATTATATTGGATTGCTGTGGAAAAGCTTTTGTACTATTAAAAGCTTTTTGGAACTTTACCGACTTGTGAGTTTTCATCCGTTCCCCTGGCATCCTCGGAGGTAGAAGAGAACTTCTGTCCTGACACTGTTGGGGACCCCAGCGGCATTCCCCGACAATGAACAAAACTATGTTCATGAAAAATGAACTAGTTCAAAGGCCCCATTCACTCTCAATGGAACAAACATCACTGAGTGCAGCAGTTATGTGTGCCTAGGTGGAGAAGTCAACATGATGAATGACCTAAAACCTGAGCTGCGCAGGAGGAAGAGAGTGGCATGTAATACCTTCAAAGGCATTGAAGAAATAGCTACAAGGACAAAGGACCTCTGGTTCTGGGCAAATCTCTTTGACTCCACCGTTCTCCCTGCATTAACATATGCCTCAGAGACCTGGGTCCTACGAAAGCAGGATGAGAATGCTATTCTGGTCTCTCAGAGAGGAATCAAAAGAGCTATGCTTGGAATATCACACCTCACTCAAGTGAGAGAAGGAATCCGGAGTTCTGACCTCCATCACAATTCCAGAATCAGGGACACTGTCTCATTTGCCAAGGTATCAAAAATCAGATGGGCTGGACATGTAATGTGATTTGGAGATGACCACTGGACTAGAGCCGTTACTGACTGGATCCCACAGGATGTCAAAAGATCACGTGGCTTCCCACCCACCTGCAGGATAGACTTCCTCAATAAGACCCTGAAGGAATGGTTTGAGGCTCTTCTTATTCCTGAAGCAACCAGATACCATTGGACTACATTGGCACGTAATAGGGTCAAATGAAATGTTACTGGCACCCATTCAAGCAAATCGATGAACAACGGGATTCAAGTAATCAAGTGATCAAGTGATGCAATAATTTTTAATATCCATGTAAGCATATATATTATTGTTATGATACTGTTTTAAAACAGCATTTGGCATTTCCTCTGACTGAAAGCAAGTAAAGGGTTCATAGAATCTCTCAACATCATTTCTCTTTTACATCCATAATTTCATGATTTTTTTTTTTTTTTTTTTTTTTTTGCTTTTTGAACCTCACCCGGCAATGCTTAGGGGTTACTCCTGGCTCTGCACTCAGGAATTAGTTCTAGTGGTGCTCTCAGGACCATATGGGATGTCAGGGATAAATAAGACTAGGACATATGCAAGGCAAACTCCTCTCTCTGCTCAGCTATTGCTCCAGAAACCCAAACATGAACATCTTTATAATTGTATATCTCATGGTGGTATAATAAAATATTTTTTAAATTTTTTTTAAAAAGATGAAAGAACACTCAACCCTTTAAAAGAAAATAAAACAGCATGGATAAATATTAAAAATATATTTTTTTCAAAATTTTATTTTATTAAAGCACTGTGAGTTACAAAGTTATTTATAGTTGATCTTTGGACATAGACTATTCCATCACAGATGCTGCCACCAATATCAACTTCCCTGTGTCAACGAGCATCCAAGTAACCATCTTGTTTTAAAATAATGGATTTTTATAGGGAAAGAAATGGGAAGAAAAGGTGGCTTGAAAACTAATGAGTTCAGACTGAGTAGTCACATCTCTTTTGGGCTGGTCTCCTGAGGAACAGTTTTGCCTGTAGCTAGCACACAGTTTATTGGAGGGACCTGATGTAGGCAGGCAGACAGGAGGGGCCCTGCATGCCAGTGAACTGTGGCCATTAGGTTATCACTTTTTGGAACCAGGGATGAAGACTTGATAAGACCCATTTACCCACAACAGACCCTGAGGAAGCTGGATCCACCCTTTTCCCTTTGATGGCCCAGCAGAAGATTCCAGAGCCTTCCAGCCAAAGAAGATAAAAGTGCCCTTTGGAAATCAGTCAAGGCCCACTCTCTCCTCTGGAGCACCCCATGTTCTCCCTTTAGCACGTTACTCTCTCTTTCCCTACTCCTTCCCTGTCCTAAAACCTCCATAATAAACTGTTTTACCTCACTGCTTGTCTACTGCTGAAAATTCTTTTCTCCAAGGAATACAAGAACCCTGAGGCAACCCTTGGTAAGACCTAGGCTGACTTTCCTTCCCTGCAAAGAGCAAGTCCTCACTCCAGCCTGAGTCCATGGCTCCCCAAGAAATCTCGGGTGGTAGAGATCAACTCCCGTGCCTTGAGATCAAGTGGACATCAGCCCTACACCACCTTGTAGGACTGGTGGAGCTCAGGCCCACTCCATGCAGGGATTCATCACAGATTTTATCAGTCTTTAGCCTGCCCAGCAGGTCCCAGCAGCAGAGGTGACTGGGGAAAAGTGACCATCTTTCTCCCCTTCCTGCCTCACATAAGCCACTGTGGGGCTCACCTCCATCACTTCTAGTGCTTCTTTAGTCTTACTCGACCAAACATTTCCCAAGACCTTAGCAAACAAATCAGACCTTTAGGGACATAGGCAGAAGAGCTGTGCTTTCCCAATTCACAAGAAAACACTTTAGTGGGGCTCAGCACTCTCCAGATTGAGTTCCCGGCATGCTCCCTGGATACAGCTTGGCCTTCTGTTTTGGCCCCCACTTCAGAAAAGCAAACCTCTGGGTTTTAGCAAGCTGCTACAAGTCTAACAGCCTTAAATCCACCCCACCAACTCAACTCTTGTGTAGGCACTGCTGCCCCCTAGGGGTCGTTGACTCTATGCTTCACAGAAGCTCAGATAGGCCCTGCTTCACTGATACATACATATCCAGTGCAAATTGTGAACATGACCACCAAGTTGCTGTGGGACTCAACAAAGAACAAACTGCATTGTTAGTGTTTGTGTGGTCCCTCTTACAGCTCAGCCTCAAGCTGAACCAGAGCTCTAGAGTTTCTCTCTTTAGCAACTCCAATACCTGGGCTACCTCCTCTTTGGTAAGCTTGCTGGTTAATTGCAAGACTATGAGGAGAAAAGATGTCAGTGACCTAGCGCCCCTCCCTCCACACAGGCTTCTCCAAGGCAGCTCACGTCTGATACCTGACAGAGTCACTTCAGGTGTCAGGAACTGATGTAGACAGACATTGAAATATTCCCAGATTCCCTACCAGTCTTCTTTTCACTTTGAGGCAAGGAGAGTTGTCCTTACCTAGTATTAATCTTTTCTTGGTTTCAATATTAAAACCTTAAACATTTGTTAAAAATAAGTGAATAAAAAATAAGGGGTTCCATTTGCTTTAAAACTGGTCCTTGTTTTTACTATTCAAATCATGGCTCTTTAGCCAGAGGGTAGGGCAAAAGACAGAGCTCAGGTTCTGGCCTCAAAGTTCCTCATTAAATTTGCATTTCAAAAATTTTTTTGACTTGGAGGCAGAAACTTTTTAGGGGTAGGAGTTTCTGAGGCTCACTCTCATTTGTTAGTCAAAGATAATCTAATTTCTAAAAGAACTTGGTGCCAACCAGTCTGATGACCCCTAAGGGCTCCTTTAGCCACTTCTGAGACTAAGTGGAAGAAGGCTTATTATCCAGGGCCAGAGCAATAAATGGGAAGGCGGCTTGACTTGCATGTGGCCTACCCAGGTTTGACCCAGGTACCCCATAAGGTCCAGAGTTCCACCAGGAGTGATTCCTCCTGAGTGCAAAGGAGACATAACCCCTTAGAGCCTCTGGCTGTGGCCCAAAACCAGAAACTAAACAGGAAGTGAAAAGAGAAAAACTTATTAGACAAAGAGAATGATCCCTTTCAAAAAGAAACAAGAGGTCATTAACACAAAGATGAAAAGGTTAAGACCCAGTGTTGCATGCTTTATCTGGACTGGATGTGAACCTTTTATCTGCAGAAATTTGCCTATTCCTGAAGCATGGAAATGTGTTGGCCTGAACATCAGACCAGAGAGAGTCTCTTTTTTCTCCGAGGTGAATCCTATGGATAACTATTTTAATGAGCTGCTGCTGAAGTTAGGATTGCAGTTTGTAACCAGTCAAGGAAGCAGACACCTGCTGAGACACCCTGGAGAAAGAGCACTGGGACCTGTCTGGGAATTGTGGTTGTTTGAGAGATTTATGACTTGTACCCTGGCTTTCTGCATCCTAGTTTGTAATGAAAACCAAACAAATAAAAACAATCCTCAAACCTGTTGAACAGTGCTATTTTATAACTGCATTGCCTTTTAGCCTCAAAATGCAGGTTTTACTACCCAGGTCTCATTAATATCTTCAGGAGATTAGAGTTACAATTGAAGACAATGGATAAATGTTCCCTTTTCAGCATTTTCTCCCCACCCCCATGCAGGAAAATTTAGAGATCACAATGCAGGTTTCTGTTAGGGTCTTGCATGCAAAATCCCCCAAGCACAGAGCTGCTCACAGGAGGGGGCAATAATCTGTGGCTTTAATGGGTGCCTAGAGGGCCTCACTTCTCTTAGTTTAACCTTGTTTTGTGTTTTTTCCTTGACTGTATGCCACCAACTATTTGAAATCACTAAGGAACTCAATTTGGAGCTATGGAGGGGAAGAAATCTTTTAGAACAGGAAGCATAAAAAAGCATACCTATGTAAGTGAAAGGAAAGACAGTGTGGTCCAGACAATTAGATAAATAAACAGATGAAGAAGAGATGATGCAAGTAAAGGTGATATATGCAAGCAGACAGGGGGTCCCTGATGGCAATGAATTCTTGCCCTAAGGCTGTCCAAAGTCACCTTTTGAAAATGGGAACAAAGACTTGATGAGACCCATTAAACAACAACAAACCCTGAGGGAGCTGGATCAGCCTTTCTCTGCCCAGCCCTGAATCCAGCTACATTCCAGGGCTGAAGATCCAGCAGGAACAGAGGTCAAGAAAGGGGATTTTCAAATACCACACCCAAAGTCTACTCCCCTTGGCAATGGCCCTAGCAATCTAGGTTGTCACTCCATATGGGGAGTACCTTGGGGAGAAATCTATAAGAGCCATCCTGACCAAAGGGCGGCACGCACATGCTGCCTGGGCACACATGTTGTTTGTGCACATATGCTGCCTGAGCCCATGGGCTTCTTCAGCCCACATGGCCGAGCACATATGTTGCCGGAGCATGTGTGTTGCCCGAGCATGTGTGTTGCCTTGCGTTCTCTCTCTCTCTCTCTCTCTTTCTCTCTCTCTCTCTCTCTCTCTCTCTCTCTCTCTCTCTCTCTCTCTCTCTCTCTCTCTCTCTCTCTCTCCCATCCCTCCTCTTTCCCTTTCCTAAAACCTTAATAAAGCCTGTTTTAGTTCACTGCTCGTTGCCTCCTGAAAATTCTTTTTCTGCTAGGAAAACAAGAACCCTGAGGAAACCCTGGGTAGGCCTAGGACTAACTTGCCTTTTTACCAGTCCTTAGCCTGTCCAGAGGGCCCCGGGCAGCAGAGTAGGCTGGGGAAAAAGTGACCATCTCTCTCCCCTTCCACCTCACATAAGCCACCCATGAGACCCACCTGCATCAAAGGCACTTTTACAATGAAGGCTACAGTGAGCTAATTTTAATGCAAATAATTTAATCCTCCTTCCTCTAAGAAGGTGGACACTTGAAATATAATGACTGTCTTGATTATTTTTATTCTGTTATAATTCTCTAGACTCATAGACATAGGGCAGGGCTGCTACTTGCTTTCCCTGTGCCCAGCCTCCCACAAGGAGCCCAGGAGGGATGGCGGGTTCTAGGCCTGGCCTGCCACCCCAGCAAAGCCTTGCAACAAGCCACACGACCCCTCACTCGATGAGGGCTTCCATTTTCCACATCCGGACTTCTCTCTCATCAGAACTCCACCCAGCAAACCAGCCTATCACAGCCCGGCTCGCCGGCGCCAAGCGGCCGCACAGTTCATCAATAAATGTTTGACTTAGAGATGACTACAAGAGTATGCTTCCTGCACAGCAGAGCCTGGCAAGCTACTCATGTTGTATTTGATATACCAAATACCAGTCACAATTATAGACCTCATTCCTGAATGGATTGAGGCTATTTATGTTCCTGGAGCAAGCAGATGCCCTTGGGCTCTACTAGCATGAGACAGGACATATGGAGATGTTACTGGGGCCCAGCAAATCGAGAATGATGATGAGCGGGAAGACAGTGACAGTGAATAATTCTCTAGAGAGTTCTAAGAGAAAGAATTAATTCCTACTCTTTAGAGACAAGGGTAGTGATGATCAAAAAGTTAAATTAAAATTCAGATCACTAGAGCTTAGACAGCATAGACATATATGACCTATGACTGCATAAGTCTGCAATGATTTCTCACCCCACAAACTGGGTTATCATTGTTTGAACTGACAACAAAACTTTGTTTAGCAGTTTTTCTTTTGAAAGGGATCATATTCATTCTATTCTGTAAAGAGTCAATCTTTCTTTTAGTTACTTACACAGAGCAGCAGAGTGTGAAAAACTGTCAAAGGGTTTTTAACAGTAGCATACACAATATAATAAACAGGTCAGAGATAGACTCATTAGAGCTATCTTTTCTAATATTTTTTAATCATCAAGCTGAAGAGTTAATATTACTACCATGTTATAGCTGAGAGAGAAGAATCAAAGAGGGTTTCCTGGATAAGATACAATATCATTAGTAGATATGGTAGAATTAAAGCATAAGAAAGATGAATAAAAAAAATGGGAGACTTTTCAACAGATTTGTCATTTAAATATATATGCTTTTCTTTTTCTGGAGATTTTATTGTGGCTATATACTTAATTTCAGTGAGTCATAATTCTCAGAACTCATTTAATGTTCTGATTTATTTTCTTATCAAGTAATTCATAAGACCAAATCTAGTACAATTATACAACAATAAAAGGTTCAAAATTAATATACATGTATTATTTAATTTATATATGCTGTGATATATTATATATACTATATGTAATAATATGTAATAAAATATATTACATATATAATTTATACACACATGCACACACACACATATATATAAAACTATTTTTCAAAATGTACTTTTAGCATTTTGCTGATTTATTTAAATAACCCTTCACTTTAGTTTATTTCCTTTCATCTATATTAAGCTATTAGTAACACTCTTACTATACTACAGTCTTAATTGCATGAATTTCTAGATGTAGAGAAGTCATCTAGCAGTTAGAATTTCCAAAGAGGAAATCCTTTTTTTTTAGCTTTGCTCTAACAAGAAAATTACTTTCCTATATTCTGCAGTAGATAAAGACTTTCTCCCCATATACAAATATTCAGAGATCCCATTGAGTGCCTCCAAGAGTTATCCCTATACACACAATCAATATTAAGCCCTGAGTACAGTCAGGATGTGTCCCTTACACTTCTCCCCCAAAAGAATACCCCATTAGATATCCTTTTAATTGTAGAGATATGGACCAAGTGTTGAGAGTTCACTTCTTGTCAGTTAATCAAAACAGAATCAAAATAAAGTTATATGATAGAGTAAAATAAGCAAAATTTAACTTGGAAATTATGAATCATAGAAATTTATTAGCTATTTAATTGGACATATAAATTTAACTTCTAGGAGACACGTATTAATATTAAGAGTTGACTAATTACATAACTAATGTCAGGTAATAAGTCATATATTTTATATATCATTTATAAATCATATCACTAGATCATCATTAACTGTGAAATATAGTTTGAAATTAATTTGTCATATTTTAGATGCATAATTATTATTTGAACAAAGTTGAAAAAATATAAATATTTATAACCTATACTTTAAAATTTATATAACTTAATTGTTTAAAATCACTATTAGCAATCTAAAACCTGGGATGCTGAGATAGCTCAAATGACTGGGTTGCTTGCCTACATGCCTGTATGTATCCTTTGCACTGCATAGGCCTCAAATTATGTTGTGGTTGTTAAGATGCAGGTGGGCCTCACGGGTGGCTTATGTGAGGCGGGAAGGAGAGAGAGATGATCGCTTTCTCCCCTCTGCCACCTGAGACAGCTGGGCATGTTTAGGACTGATAAAGTCTGTGATGAGCCCCTGCACGGCATAGGCGTGAGCCCCACCAGCCCCATGAGGTGGCCGTCACGACACACCTGATGTCTGCTTGATCTCTAGGCACGGAAGTTGATCCCCACCACCAGAGATTTCTCGGGAGCCACAGACTCAGGCTGGAGCGAGCAATTGCTCTTTGAAGGAAAGGAAAGTCAGTCCTAGGCCTCACCCAGGGGTTGCCTAAGGGTTCTTGCCTTCCTCACAGTAAAAGAATTTTCAGGAGTAAAAGAATTTTCAGAAGAGCAGTGAAGTAAAACAGGTTTTATTAAGGAGGTTTTAGGGAAGGGAAGGAGGAGGGAAAGTAAGAAAGAGAGTACACAATCTCAAGAGGGGAGAGGCGGGCAGCACACGTCCTCAGGCACCACATGTGCTTCGGCCACATGGACTCAGGCAGCACGTGTGTCCATGAAGCATGTGGGCACTGTCCTTTGATCAGGGCAGCTTTTATAGAATTCTCCCCAAGATACTACCATATGGGGAGTCAAACTAGGTTGCTAGGGCCAAGGGGAAGAAGAATTTGTGGGTGGGTCTTCTTTGAAAGTCTCCTTTTCTTGACCTCTGGATCTTCTGTCATGGAATGTAGCTGGATTAAGGGGCTGGGCAGAGAAAGGTTGATCCAGCTCCCTCAGGGTTTGTTGTTGGTTAATAGATCTTATCAAGTCTTGGTTCCTGGTTACAAAGGGTGACTTTGGACAGCCTTAGGGGGAAGAATTCTTTGCCATGTGGGAACCCCCTGTCTGCCTTCCTACAACAGTCCAGAGAGAATTTTTGATATAGGCAGGCAGACAAGAGGGGCCCTCCCAGCATGGCAGTGAATTCTTGCCCTAAACCAGGAACCAAGTCTTGAGGAGACCTTGTCAAATCTGGATCAAATTGTCTCAGCTCAGCCCTTAATCTGTTGCATTCCAGGACAGAAGAGCCAGCAAGAACAGAGGCCAAGAAAGGAGATTTTCAAAGACCACTTCCAAAATGTACTCCCCTCTGCAATGCCCCTAGCAACAGATGTTAACCTAGGTTGAAGCCCCATATGGGAATAGCTTAGGAAGAAATCTATAAAAGCTATCCTGACCAAAGGAGGGAGCACATATGCTGCCTGAGCCCATGTGCTGCTTGAGCCCCACGTGGCTGAGTACATGTGGTGCCCAAGCACATGTGTCACCCGCATCTCCCCTCTTGATATGTGTACTCTCTTTCTCTCTCGCTTTCCCTCCTTTCCTGTCCTAAAACCTCCATAATAAAGTCTGTTTTGCCCTTCCCCCTCCATCTTGTCGAGCCTGGTGGTCCTGCCGGGAGCTGCCGCGGACCAGCAGACAGGGCCTCCCGGACAGCTGGGAGGGCGCCGGCTCGCGCCGGGCCTAGCTGACCATGGAACCCCGAGGAGGACAGATGGGTTTCGGGAGGGGCCCGGCCCCCGGGGGGTCCCGGAAGCAGCCGGATGAGACTCGCCCATCACACTAGCCACCATTTTTGCTGTCGGACACTGCAAAACTGCCTCATGACCAGATCAACAGAGCAAACCCAGTTCGAGACCAGGTAGGCGGCTCCAAGAGGCGGGAATCACTGGGAAGTGCGTCAGATGGAGGCGTGGTCGTCTCTTCCCCCTCCATCTTGTCGAGCCTGGTGGTCCTGCCCGGGAGCTGCCAGCGGGCCAGCAGACAGGGCCTCATGGATGGCTGGGGAGGCTGGCGCTTCGGCTCGCGCCGGGCCTAGCTGACCATGGAACCCCGAGGAGGACAGATGGGTTTTGGGAGTGGGGCCCGTCGCCTCTGGGGGTCCCGGAAGCAGCCCGGATGGAGACTTCGCCCATCACACTAGCCACCATTTTTGCTGTCCGGACACTGCAAAACTGCCTCACGACCAGATCCACAGAGCAAAAGCCAGTTTGAGCCCAGGTTCCAGGCGCATAAGCAGCGCGGGTCCACTAAAATAGTGAAACAGTGATGTCTTTTGGTGCACTGCATTCTACGAAGAGCAGGAAAGCTTTTTGGGAGGGAGATGTAGGGAGGAAGGAAATGAAATGCAGAACCCGCCAGGTGGTTGAGGTGCGGGGGGGGGAGGGAGGTGGGGACATTGGTGATGGGGAGATGGTTTTGGGCGGAGGGTGCGTGTTGGAACACTGTGGAACCAAAGCTCTACATGAGCATCTTTCAATTAAAAAAAAAGAAGGTGGAATCTACCACAAACATGTGGGGAATCAGTGGTTAGGTAAGACAGAGAAGGGAACAGAGTGCTAATATTTGTCAAAAGTGATAATGCCAGCCTAGAACTGAGCATTGAATATAGGAAAAAAGATATACATGATAATCTCTAAATGTATGTATTGCAATCCACAATGTGTAAGAGAAGAGAGAGAAGAGAGAGAGAGAGAAGAGATAAAGAGCTTGCCATAGAGGCAGGCTGGGGGAGGGGGGAGGAAGTGGGGGACTTTGGTGGTGGGAGATGGGCACTGGTGGAGGGATGGGTGCTGGAACACTGTATGGCGGAAACATGAACATCTTTGTAGTTGTATGTCACATGGCGGTGTAATAAAATATAAAAAAAAAAATAAAGTCTGTTTTAAATTCACTGCTCATCTACTCCTGAAATTCTTTTTTTCTGCGAGGAAGACAAGAACTCTGAGGAAACCCTGGGTAAGGCCTAGGATTGACTTGCTTTTTATTAGTCCTTAGCCTGACCAGGGGGTCCAGGGCAGCAGAGGAGTCTGGGGAGAAAATGACCATCTCTCTCTCCTTCCTGCCTCACATAAGCCACCTGTGAGGTCCACCTACATCAATTTTTACATTGATGTTGAGTGCTACTGAACTGTGACATTTTACTGTGAGTGTCTCATAGGATCCTGAGCACTTCTGAGGAGGCATGAAATGGAAGGAAAATAATCTAAAATGTTAAGTAAAATTATTTAAGATGTAAACATTTCCTCTTGATATCAAACCTACATTTGTTATCCATGCTTTTACTGAATTAAAATACAACCTAAAATACTTACATACAAATGACTGGGACACACAAACACACACACATACACTCACACATTTCATTTAACTCTTGGCTTAAAAATATATAAACTCTGAAAGCTTACTTTTAATAACAATCTGGATGGGCCCAGAATTCATAACAATGATAAACAAATTAGATAAAGAGAAACAAACACCATATTATTTCACTTATATATGACAGGACGTATGAATGATCTGAAAATTAAAAAAAAATAAGATTTGTACTAGAAGATCAAACAAGTCACTTATAGGATGGACAAAATGATTATTAGTAAATTGGATCACTTGTATCACTTGTCTTCCCATTGATTATTGATTTGCTGGAGTGGGCGCCAGTAACACCTCCCTTCATTGGGAATGAGATCCATTATTGTTACTCTTTTGGCATATGGAATACACCACGGGTAGCTTACCAGGCTCTGCTGTGGCTCTGGGTTCATCCCAGGGGCCCAATATTTTTCTATGTCAGACCATCAACCAACCAGTGTTCACATGGCAAAGCCCTGGGTGTAGACAGTTCTGTCTTCTGTCTGCCACCTGTCGATGCAGCCAGGCACTGCAGCCACACCTGCAACATTTCGAGGGGCATAAAAATTAAATATCCCAGAAAAAATAAATATAACACTGAAACCCTGACTAGAATCCCTTTAGCAAACTAATGAAAAGTCTTTAATTAATTCAAGTCAAATACTTCCTACTTACTTAGCACTTAAGCAAGAAGCAAATAGGAAGAAATAAAGTGGGCAGTCTATTTTATCTTTTAAAAAAATGATTTGGCACCAGAAATTGTAAGCACATTGTATACAAATTTGTGTTCAATACCTCTCTGAAAGAAAAGTATTACCAAGTTCTACTGTAAAATGTTACATGGGGAGTGATCATCTCTCTTAGTCTGAGCTCTTTCTGTTCAGTTTATTCTTCTCAAGATGACACAAGTCTTACAAAGCGTTATCTGATCTGAGAACTCGCAGTCATGGAGGACAGATCATTCAGAAACAAGAACTCAATTTATAATCCTATTAATCTTAAATGATGAATAAAATACCAAGTCCTACAAAATGTCAACACTATAAGAATAATTTCTTAAATGCTTTGCATTATAAGCACAAGAAAAAGTAAAAACTGTGAGATAAATTTGAAATATTAATATTCCACCCTCACCTCTACACTAATCTTCATTCTTGTTTTTATTATTCCACATTGTACTGCTTAGTTCTCACAGGATCTCACCACCCTGATCCATGCCATTGCTTCCTTTTGTCCTAAGTTCCATTCCATGTAAAGTTCACCTCCAGGTTTTATAACACCCTTCATTTATCAAAACAACCCTGTCAAAGGGAGGACCATTAAGAGATAATGAGAGGAGACAACAAGTTCAGTTTAAAAGCAAAGAGCTCCATATTCTGCAGGCCAAGAATTGCAAATATCTAGCTGACCTTATACCAACAGTTACAATGAAACACCAAGTCTAGCTATACTAATATTAAAGCAGAGAATGTATAAATGGGAGTAAATTGGATAAAAGTTAATAATAGTTTAAGGAACTTATTACTATAACTGGAAATAATAAAATATGTACAAATTTTCATAATAAATTCACTGTCACTGTATCACTGTCTTCCCGTTCATCATTGATTTGCTCGGCGGGCACCACTAATATCTCCATATGTCCTGTCTCGTGCTAGTAGAGCCCAAGGGCATCTGCTTGCTCTAGGAACATAAAACTTGAAAGAGCCTATTACAGCCCGGCTCATCAGACCCACCCTGCAACAGTCTTTTTCAAGTCTGGCTCAGGTATGCTCATCCAGAGACTCAAAGACTGGGGCAGAGTTGCTACCAGCTCTCCCTGTGCCCAGCCACTCATGAGGCACCTGGGAGGGATGGCGTGTTCTAGCCCTGGCCTGCTGTTGCAGGACTCCTCTAAGAGCCTCTGCATCTGGTCTGAATTGCCTCCTGCAAATGACTTCGTAGATAAGGGGGTAGTCTAAATGTGGCAGTTTATCTGACCATGTATTCTGTACTAGCTGGTATAAATATTCTCTCATGCTTCCACAATCATCGTGGGAGTAGCTAGATCTTACCAGCATATTTTCCTGGCCACGTTGGATCCCTAAGTAATTGGACCAGAGAGAAATGCTGTTTGCCTCCAAGCAAGCAAGCATGACTCCCTGATAACTCAAAGGCAACTAAAATACAAAACTACCGTGAAGTAGAAGAGACTTGTGAAGGCTTGGAGAAATATTTAACTGACATTAGTATTAGTCTTTGGTACAGAGGCATGCCATCTCAGAGGCTTTTCCAGGCAGATCTTGGCCCAAGACATTAGCATATAAAAAGACATTAGGTAAGGTGCTGGGAGAAATTACCTGAGGGCATTTGACCCTCCCTGCCTGGGAAGTTACATTTAGCTTTTAGCTCTCCCAGCTCTGCTAGGAGGCTTTGATTTAGCTCTGGGTCCTTGTAAACAGCCAGAAGGCCTCCTGAAGTTGCTATATTTCTATAGAGCTATTTTCCTGTTTCTCATCTCTAGATAGCCCAGCCCATTCTGGGCTGGGCTGGGAGTTTGGGTGGATTTCTAGCTATAAAATAAGCTGCAAGAAGAAAGAAGCTCTTTCATTTTTTTTTTTTTTTTTTGCCTTTTTGCCATTTCAGTTTCCCTTGGTGTTTGGCTTCTCTGTCCTCTCCATTCTTTGTTGGGCCACAACACGTGGTGGCAGCCATCTTGGGCTACACCTGGCTGGGGCCTAGCTGGGAACCCAGAGTCCGGAGGTTTTCCCTGCTTTTGGATTGTATATTGGAACCTGTGATAGTAAAGTCCTTTTAAAACTGCATCGGGTTCCTGAGTCTTCATCCATTCCCGCCGGCCTTGGAGGTAGAAGGGAACTCGCTTCCCGGTACTGTTGGGGACCCCAGCCTGCCACACCAGCAGAGCCTCACAACAAGCCAGACGACCCCACTCCATGAGGGCCGCCATTTTCCACATCCAGACTTCCCTCTCATCAGAACTCCACCCAGCAGAAGAGCCTATTACAGCTGAGCTCATCGGACCCATAATAAATTATTTAATATTTTTCAAGTTTATCTTACAACTCAAGTCAAAACATTAAACTGTTTTCCAATTTATGAAATAATAGTTTTTAAAAAAGTTAATATAAAATTATATTCAGGCTATTATGTGGTAATGAGTATAAATTTAACTTAAATAATTAAGTTTTGCAAGATTGTTTTTCTAGTAATTGGTCTACATCTAATCTTTACCCAAGATAGTTAACTATTTTATTATAAATACAGGAGCTCAATGATATTCTAACATATAAATATCCTTTATATCATATATTTGTTTCCAAGGATGTATAGATCTAAAGAAATAGCAAAAAAAAAATCACATTCTGAAGTATATGAAAAAAAAATTCTTTGACATTTAAACCAATGCATGTATTGGCTGGATTTTAAGAGTCAATACTTTTATTTAAACTACCAATAAATTTCTACCATAAAATAAATAATTTATTAAAACCGTGGAGATAAATAAGTATCTAAATTGTCTATAAGATATAATGTATGTCCACTGGTAAAGTGCTTTGTTAGGTCCTTCAACTATGGACTAACATTAAGCATAATGGCAAACTACCACCTTTGTGCTCCTAATGGTTAAAAAATGAAGCAGGAAAAGGCTCTTTTTTAAAAGCATGAACACAATTTTTAAAAAAACCTTTCCACTTTCTACTGCAGAAAACATAAATTATATACTTTGCAACCAGCTGTAATGGTAGGCATAGGCAGCTGGTCCAATTTACTGTATAGTACTATTGTACATATTGTTTGATGCACAAATTACTTATAATTTCTAGAAATGCATCTTTGCAGTTTGATATTTTTTAAGCAGCACTCCAACAACTTGAAAAGTTGTAGACTTTTCAGGAGGCTAATTCTGAATATCTTTACCATTGCTGAGTGTGTTTTTCCACATCAGGACTTACAATCGTCTATTTTAAATGTTGAAAAAGTAAACAGAAATGCATGATTTTTTTTTCTATGAACTTCAGGAAAAACTTAAAGAAATGTTGACAATTTTTATGTTCTCCTTCATGATCTAAAATGCTTTGGCTGTGTGCTCATGGCAAAAGTATATCAGCTCTACAAAATATCTACCATCATCACAATTAGAAAAAGAAAATCAGAACAGACCATTCAATTTGGGTCAAATATGACTTGTATCACTTGTCTTCCCACTGTTCATTGATTTGCTCGAGTGGGTACCAGTAACAACTCCTTTTGTTGGGAATGAGGTTCATTATTGTTATTGTTTTTGGCATATGGAATACGTCACAGGTAGCCTGACAGCTCTGCCGTGACTCTGAGTTCATCCCAGGGGGACCAGTCTTTTTCTGTGTCAGACAGTTAACCATCCAGGGCCCTCTGGGCAGAGCCCTGGGTGGAGAAGAATTTGTTTAGTTTTAGCACAGAGTTATTATAAGGAACTACTGGTTTTTCAAGCCAAACATAAAAATTAAGTACCTAAATTAAAAGCAATAGATCACTCTTCCCAATGAGGAAATACAAAGAAGCATACTCTTACCCAGTAGCCAAATGAGTATTTTTCATATGTGTCAAGGCTTTGAATCAGAGGAGGAAAGCTTAAAAATTTTCTCTCTCTCCTTTAATACTTTGACACTGAAAGCCAAATGCCCTGGGATGACTTTTCCTAATGTCAATGAAAATCCTGAGCATTCTGGCCTCTGAACTTCTTTGGAAAGCAAGCACATCTTTGTTGCACAGATTACTGCCCAGATTTATTTATCCCTCATACTAAGATGTCCTTTCTGCTGACATACCAACTTCAATAGCTGACTCCTTATTCTCCTCCATAATAATCACAGAAAATATGTTAAACTTAGAGAAGGGAAAGTTATTTTAACTGATGCTGGCTGTACTCTTAAGTATAGATCTTTTCTCTAAATTGTCCTTTTTTTTCTTTTTTGGGTCACACCTGGCGATGCTAAGGGGTTACTCCTGGCACTACATTCAGGATTTACTTCCAGCGGTGCTTGGGGGACCATATGGGATGCCAGGAAATTGAACTCGGTTACCCACTGTGCTATCGATCCAGTTTCCTCTTTAATCTTTAAGACTTAAAGCTGAATTTCCCTACGACAATTAGGGTTTGATCAAAATGGAGTAACCCATATAACACTTTTAGAGTGCATTCCCCTGATCACGGCCTTGTATGTGGAATATCTTATCTTTATTCCACTTTATATTTTCTATATAGACATAGTTCTTTAATCAATGATACTAGTTTTATCTTTAAAACTTATAGGAAGTTTAAAATCACTTGATCACTTGATCACTTGACATCCTGTTATTCATATATTTGCTCAAGTGGGCACCAGTAACACTTCCATTTGACCCTATCACATGCCAGTGTAGCCTAATGGCATCTGTTTGCTTCAGGGATACGAAGAGTCTCAAACCGTTCCTTTAGGGTCTTGATGAAGAAGTCTGACCATCTTGTAGGTGGGCGGCCATGTGATCTTTTGACATCCCGTGGGATCCAAACTGTCCAGCGGTCTTCTCCAAATTGCATTACATGTCCAGCCCATCTGATTTCCAATGCCTTGGTAAGGGGACAGTGTCTCAGACTCTGGATATTTGATGGAGGTCTGAACTGTGGATTCCTTTTCTCACTTGAGTGAGGCATGATATTCCTAGCATAGCTCTTTCAATTCCTCTTCGGGAGACCGGATTAGTGTTCTCATCCTGCTTTCATAGGGCCCGGATCTCTGAGGCATATGTTAATGCAGGGAGAATGGTGGGAGTTGAAGAGATGTACCCGACCTGGAGTTTCTTTGTCCTTTTTAGCTATTTCTCCGATGCTGTTGAAAGCATTCTATGCCACTCTCTTCCTCCTGCGCAGCTCAAGTTTTAAGTGGTTCATCATGTTGAGTTCTCAACCTAGGCACACATAACTGCTGCATTCAGAGATGTTTGTTCCATTGAGAGTGAATGGAACCTCTCAAATTAGTTCGTTTCTCATGAACATTGTTTTGTTGAGATTCAGCTGTAGACCTACATTTCCACATTCATGTTTGAAGTCAGCCAGCACTTGTGCTGCTTGGCTAATATTTGGTGTTATTAGAATGATGTCATCAGTGAAGCAGAGGTGGTGTAGTTGATGACCATTTATCTTCACTCCCATTCCTTCCCATTCTAATTATTGCATGATGTTCTCCAGGGTGGCGCTGAAGAGTTTTGGTGAAATGGTATCACCCCTGATGAATCCCTCTTTTGACATCAATGATCACTTCCTTGTAGAATGGTGAGATCCTGGTGGTGAATCCGTAATACAGCTCACAAGGGATCTTGATGTATTTGTTTGAACGCCCTGTTTGGCTTCCGATGCCAGCGGACTTGGATTGAAAGTACAGACAGTCATTTTAGTCCTTCTTTGTTTCGGCAACCTATTTTGGCCCTGAAATTTAATCAGGCACTCTTTGTTTGTCCTTCTTAGTGCTGCTGTATTAAGGGCTCTTTCAGGGTCGGAAAATAGATGTTGTTATTACTGGTTTTGGCATATCGAATATGCATTGAACAGCTTGCCAGGCTCTGCCGAAATGTTTAATAGTACCATATAAATAACAGGGAATCTGAGTTTGTACAATTACATCCAAATACACGGATATTGTGACTGATTCTAGACTTTGCATAAGGTTTCAATGATGATTAACTCAGGCTCACATAACTCATAGAATATCACTTTAATGCAAGCATATCTTTGATGTTCATATCCAATGTTTAGTGATATCGCATTGTCAGCTGAGCTTCTAAGCACTAACATCCAGTTCCCATAGCTCTTTCTCAAAAGAAACTAACTTTCACATATATCATTGTCTACTACTTAAAAATATCAAGCTCAAAAACATCAGTTTATTAGAATTGTCATAATAACTATTGCTGATTGACTGGCTTAATTAACAGATTGATTTTTCTCAGAATTCTGGACAATGTATATTGAAGTCTGTGGTGTTGGCTGAGTCAATTTGGTCTAACTTCTTCCTCCTTTACTCATACGTATCTGTCTTCCTACTAAGCTTTCATATGATTCTCCCTATGTGTATGTATACATTTGCTTTTCATTTATGTTTACCATTTGGATTAATGGAGAATCACACCCAATGGCCTCAAAAGACACGGTAGAAAAGAAAAGGTAACAATGAATGGTATCACCTTAAAGTTTTAGCATATAGGGAAATGAATATTTTACAGACTATTTAGAAAAATAAGAAAAATAAGTATGGTCACCATGTAGTGAAAAAAAATTTTATTGACTCCCTACTATAGTGAAACTACTAAGAGAATATTTCTATATGTCTATGAGAATATTAATAGTGAACACAGAAATAGGCTAGACAAATATAATTTTCTATTTTACAAATAATCATGTAAGGTCATATTATTTTAATAAAATTTTAAAACGTGGTCATGAACCAAGGACTAGAATGAGAGTATAGTAGGATACTACAGTGCTGGCCTTACATGCAGCAGACCTGGGTTCAATCCTCTTTACATAATTTTGTTACCTGAGCTCTTCCAGGAGTGGTCTCTGAGTAGAGAACCATTAATATATCTGAGCACAATGAGGTCTTGCCCAAAAATATAGAAAACAAATAAACAAAAGGGATCTTTAATCATTCTGATACTCAAGGCAAAATATTCCATTGCCCATAATATCACAAAATTAATTATTATACTGCCTTTCTTTAGACTGAAAAGTTTTAGACAATGTAAAAAGAAGAACATTAAGTATTTATTCATAGAAGTAAATTTTAATACTTAGCTGACTATTTACAAATATTACTCCATTCACTTTTAACACTTGTCTTCCGTTGTTCATTGATTTGCTCAAGAAACCAGTAAGGACTCCATTTGTTGGGAATGAGGTCCATCATTGTTACTATTTTTGGCATATCAAATACACCATGGGTAGCTTGCCAGGCTCTGCTGTGGCACTGGGTTCATCTCAGGGGGCCCAAAAATTTTACTATGTCAGACCATCAACTATCCAGGGCCCACTGGGCAGAGCCCCGGGGTGTAGAGAAGGCTATCTCCTTTCTGACACCTGCTAATGCAGCCTGGTACTGCAGTCACACCTGCAACACTTGAAGGGCAGGAATTACTCCATTACCTATGTTTATTTCTTTTATTTGCTTTTACTCTTTTTTATTCTTTTTGGTCACACCTGGCAAAGCTCAGGGCTTACTCAGGCTCTGCACTCATAAATTACTTCTGGCAGTGCTCTGGAGAACTATATTGGAAGCTAGGGATTGAACCCTAGTCAGCCATGTATAAGGCAAATACCCTACCTGCTGTAATCTGGCTCCAGCTTTTTTTTTATTTCAAAGCTCTACGTATCTAAATATGTTATCTTTTCTATGATGCAGCAAAACTTTAAAATGATATGGAGGGAAATTCTGAGAAATAAGTATTAATTTGTGAAATAAACATTAAGCAATTTAATTAATTTCTAATATTTTAAAAGTTTTTTTAACTCTAAAGTTTTTTTTTTAATTTTTTTTTATCATACCACCGTGAGATACATGGTTACAAAGATGTTTATGATAGGGTTTCGGTCATACAGTGTTCCAACACCCATCCCTTCACGGGTGCCCTATTCCCACCACCAATGTTCCCACATTTCCTTCCCCCTCTCCCAGGTTGCCACTATGGCAGACACTTTTTCTTTTTCTTCTCTCTCTCTCTCTCTCTCTCTCTCTCTCTCTCTTTCTCTCTCTCTCTCTCTTTTGCTCTCCCTTTTTCCCCATCTCTTAAACATTGTGGTTTGCCATATATACATTCACTGGTTATCATATATATCCCTTTGCCTACATTCAATGTTCAGTTCTAGTGTGGCATTACCATTTCCCCACAATTAGTAGAACACTAGTATATATTTATATCCCACTAATAAATGTAGGCATTTTATATCTGTCCTTTACCTTCTGATTAATTTCACTCAGCATGATAATCTCCATGACCATCCATTTGCAGGTAAATTTCATGATTTTCTGACAGTCGCTTGTCATATACAATTAAAATAAAAATTGAAATGGAAATTCTTTATATAATTTACTATTAATTTAACACTTAAGTCTCTAATATAGTCTATTATTAATTCAATATTAAATTAATTTCGCAGTGGTTTCTGAATATGTATGGTAGATACCTAGAAATTATGGTAATAGTAAGTTTTGGTAAAGGTAACACAAAAATAATTGTTGGTTTTAATTTACCTAATACTGTGATTGGAAATATTTATAATGTTCATGCCCTATTTAACCCTTAAATGATAGTCAATTGGTAAACACTATAGCATTTACTTTTTAAAGCCATAACTTAGATTTTACTTAATTTTATTGATATTCTTAAAAAGTAAACTTGAAAGAGCAAGGTGCCTTCAACTATTGACAATTTCTGAAATTAGGCAGTGTAATTACTTTTATCTAAACATGTTAAAGAAACTAGTTCTAGTGGTGTACATGTCTTTTCTACAATCTTTTCTATTTTATCACCTGCAGTTAACAATTCACCATCTTTCTTTTTCACTTCATTTATGTGAAAATTGTAGGTAAAGATTTATGTTACATCATTGCCTGGATGTTGAAAGTGGAGTTTCTGTTAAACTACAAAGCTAAGTAGTCAAATAGGCTGGTTAAATGTATAAGCAGGTAGTGACAGGCTAGAAGATAAAATATTGAATCCTGTGACTCAATTTGTAATGAACCTATATACCACCTGCCCAAATCATTTGGCTAACCATAGTTTAAGAGATCCAAAGGGACACTTCAAAGAAATAGATAGAAGAGGATGAGTCTTTGAACTAGGAAATACTTTTAGAGTGGTAACACAAATTGCCAAAACTCCACAGATGTTCACCACATGAACAGGTGAAAAAAATACTACTCTTTCAAATGTATTTATCAAAGTCTTTTCAGCTTTTCTGTAATTTCATTTTAAATGGGCTTATATTTCAGCTGTTCTCTTCTAAAAAACCCTAATAAGTAAAGACAGATTGTATGACTTCATTAACAATAGTGAGCCAGAATCTCAAGGCCTTTTTCTGGGTCTCTTTTCTCGGCATATGTAATTTTCTAATTGCTGTTCTCTAAAGCAAAAACTGCAATTAGAAAAATGTTATCTGAGGACACAACTCAGCTGAACATTATTTGGCATTTCAATTTGTTTTCTAGCATTGAATCATTGTAATGGAAATTTTCCTTGAAAACTTGGTTTGTCATAATCACCTGCAATTGAGCTTATGACTTATTCACTTACACAGATTTTCTTTTTTCCAATTTTCATTGTACCATAGGTATACTTATTAGCTTTATGAAAAGTTTATTGGAAATTCCCCTTAATAGAAATGAGTGCCAAAGAACAGAATAGGAAAGTAGAAGTAGATGAAAGATGACCATGTTCTTTGCTTCTTGCCCTGAGGTGGAAACCATTACCTTCTATATATGTATGCATGCTGGATTTAGAGATTTTTTGGCCATTATAATATTTCAAGGATATATTGGGACTCCAAACACTAAAGTAGAGGGCCAGAGAGGGTGTGTAGGAACTAAGGAGCATGTCTTATATGCAGTCAGCCAACACCAGTTCCATACTCAGCAATACAAGGTTTTTAGAGCACTGCACCTCCAGCTCTGACCATGTCTATTCACCCTAAATGACTAAGTTATACATTTTTTTCTGACTGCATGTGAGAAGTAGTAAGCAAATTCATGGAGTAAGCTCATACAAAGAGGCATTGAGACACTTGTTTAACCCTGCTCTAAGTTCCAAACACTCAACCAACACCGACTAGACAGCTAGGTTGACTCTTTCACCCCTCACACTTTCATCACCAGGGATACTTTTCTATCAGAGGAAAGCCAAACTTGTCTAGCCCTCAAAACACTGGAGATTTGTAAGAAAAATTAAATATGGCTATATTTCAGGTTGATCAATATAGAATAATGATCACTACAGTAATAATTAGGCCAAATACCAGCATTTAAATGGAATTATAAAAAGAAAACATTTTAATTTTATTTAATCTAAGTGTATTTTACTATATCTATTACTATATTTAGGGTTTTGTTATAAATGCACATTCTGGTAATTTAACAATATGCATATTTATAATGCCAAAAATTTCTGAAAATTGCTTGCACTGACTGCTATGACTCAAAGAGAACAATGCAATAGTTCCCTAATCATAACAATTTTTTTAGAACATTTATTATATCTGGATCATTTTGTTATTTGGAACCAAGAATTATATTTATATGATCAAAATAACTATATGATCAAGACTTTACAAAAGTAAGAAATTATATATATATAATATTATATATATAACTTTGAAATAACTAATTTCGAAATTAAATAACTATTTCGATCATATATTTTGAAATAACTATATGATCAAGACTTTACATAATTAAGAAATTATATATATAATATTATATATATTATATATAATTTCTTAGTATTGTAAAGTCTTGATCATATAGTTCTTACTTATGTAAAGTCTTGATCATATAGCAACATATATATATGATCATATGTCCTGTCTCATGCTAGTAGAGCCCAAGGGCATCTGCTTGCTCCAGGAACATAAAGAGCCTCAGACAATTATATTGGGTCATGGGAATGACCTAATATAATTGTTACTGGTATTTGGCATATCAAATATGACATGGGCAGCTTTCTAGGCTTGCTGTGTGGTGACATACTCTTGTAGTCACCTCTAAATATTTATTGATGCAGCCGCGAGTCGGGCTCTTATAGACTCATCTACTGCTGGGTGGAGTTCTGGCGAGAAGGATGTCCGATGTGGAAGATGGCGGCCTTCATGGAGTGGGGGTGGGGTCTTCTGGCTTGTTGGGAGGCGATGCTGGGGTGGTGGGCCAGGGCTAGAACCCACCATCCCTCCCCGGCACTCTGTGAGCGGGCGTCTCGTGAGCCTCATGACCGGGCGCCTCGTGGGTTTCAACTAGGATTTTTTTTTCTTTTTGGGTCATACCTGGCAATGCTCAGGGCTTACTCCTGGCTCTGCACTCAGGAATTACTCCTGACAGTGCTCAGGGGACTATATGCAATGCCGAGGATCAAACCCTGGTTGGCCGCATGCAAGGCAACCTCCCTACAGGCTGTGCTGTCTCTGCAGCCCCTCAACTAGGGATTCTTGCAGGCAAAACAAACACCTTCATCCCTGTTCTATTTAACTGTCCCCAAGAGTTCTTTTTTACGGCACAACTGCATTAAAGAAATTTTCTAATTTTCATTTCTTTAAAATTACCCATTCTCAGATGAAGAACTAAAGAAAATTTATTTTTCAACATACATTCCATTGTTCAGTGGTTGGGCAATGGCTAATGCTGCAGTTTGTTTTGGAAAGGTACACTACAAGTCACCCACATGGAAGCCTCACCACAAATCTGTTTTGCTAATGTGATTTTTATTTTAAGAAAAATAAATAAATGTTATTTCTGCATCTAAGGCAATGTGATTTCTGTAGGCCTTTGCAAGATCTAATGGCTTTCTCTGGGTGTGCCCATTTTGACCAAATTGTCTTCTTTCTATCACTAAGAGATTAACATTTTCTTCTCTTTTCAATTATATCCTGGAATTTTTATAAGTGGGTTCCTCTTGTTTCTCAGATTTAGGTCTTAATCCACATAACCCAGACCACCAAGGAATTAAAAGTCATGTCTCTCCTTGAGTACCATTCACTGTTAGCCTATACATAAAATGAACCACACTTTGATCACTTTTTATAATTTAATTGTTTATTTTTATTGAACTTACGACCACCTTCTTACCCTGTACACAAGTTATTTAGGCCAGACACATGATCTTTATTTTTGCAGAGATATGAAATGGTATCTCATGATAGGTTTTGCACAAATATTTGTGAGATAAAACTGAGGAATTTGATAGTAAAATTCATTATTAGAATAATTATTATACTTCTTAAGAGTAAATATAACTTTTCCCCCTATACTACATATCTCAAAGGACTGAACTACTTAGCAGAAATAATGTCATCGACTCTCATTCAAACTCTGAGAAAATATAATCATAAAAATTCTTGACAGAGTATTCTTTTATTGATGGCACAGATACTTGAATAATTTTTACAAACTGCATATTGAATTAACAATAAGGACTGAAATAAAGATTCAGTTTTCTTATATACTCACTTTAACTATTGTTTCTATTATATTCAAACACTTTAATTTGTGTTTATAAGAACTACCAAAAGAAAAAATGTAAACAGCATTACCAAGAAGAAAGGAAATAAAATTGTAGATGAAACATTGCATTTGTTTTCTTTTATGGCAGCCATATGCCATTGGGAAGTGAAGTAATTATAAAAGTATAATGAAGTTTCAGATATTAATAAATATATTCACACAGAACCACAAAATGTGTATCTAATTTCCCTATTTGAGTACCACAGGGTAATAAATTGTGCATCACTAAATGACTTTATGAAGTTTAAAAAATAAAATTTGGGACTTTGAAAGATTATATCATTTTAAATAGTAGTAAAGGATTCAATATTGAAGAATATTTGAATCCTCTAATATACTGCCATTTATAACAGTATAACTCCTGTCACTGTCACTGTCACTGTCTTCCCGTTCATCATCGATTTGCTCGAGCGGGCGCCCAGTAACATCTCCATATGTCCTGTCTCACGCTAGTAGAGCCCAAGGCATCTGCTTGCTCCAGGAACATAAAGAGCCTCAATCCATTCCGAATGAGGTCTATAATTGTTACTGGTATTTGGCATATATATCAAATACAATACGGGTAGCTTGCCAGGCTCTGCCGTGCAGGTAGCATATTCTTGTAGGCATCTCTAAGTCCAGCATTTATTGATGAACTGCACGGCCGCTTGCGGCGAGAGCCAGGAGCTGATAGGCTGGTCTGCTGGGTGGAGGTCTGATGAGAGAGAAGTCCGGATGTGGAAAATGGAGGCCCTCATGGAGTGGGGGGGGTCGTCTGGCTTGCTGGGAGACTCTGCTGGGGTGGTGGGCCAGGGCTAGAACCCACCATCCCTCCCGGGCGCCTCGTGAGCGGCTGGTCACGGGGAGAGCCAGTAGCAGCTCTGCCCCATGTCTGTGAGTCTCTGGACCGGCATACCTGAGCCGGATTTAAGAAAGACTGCTGCAGGGTGTAACTCGATGAGCTGGGCTGTGATAGGCTGGCCTGCTGGGTGGAGGTCTGACGAGAGAGAAGTCCGGATGTGGAAAATGGAGGCCCTCATGGAGTGGGGGTCGTCTGGCTTGTTGCGAGCCTCTGCTGGGGTGGTGGGCCAGGGCTAGAACCCACCATCCCTCCCGGGCGCCTCGTGAGCAGCTGGTGGTCACAGGGAGAGCCAGTAGCAGCTCTGCCGCATGTCTGCGAGTCTCTGGACGGGCATACCTGAGCCGGAGTATAACTCCTATGAGTTATAAATGAATGTGCAACTTGTTCATAATTTTTTTTTTTGTTCATTGTTTTACATTACTCAAAAGGATTGAAGTGACCCTTACTGACATTTGGTGAAACAGACTATATGGTTGAATGCTCAGTTCCAACAGAGCTGGAAGGCACCAGAGCCACACCCAATGGCACAGGAGGTAAATTGTATGGCAACCATTCCCACACTTTGGCATATATATTTTGTCTGAAACACTTATTTACTTTCAATGTGTTGCAGTTTTAACAGAACTTCCTTCTGAATTGAAGTCAAACTTCAGTTCTTAACCCCCTCTTCTTATCAAAATATAATTGAGACACACACACACACACACACACACAATAATATTTGCTTTTTGGGTCACACACGGCAATGCTCAGGGGTTTCTCCTGGCTCTTCACTCAGGAATTACTCCTGGCAGTGCTCAGGGAAACATATTGGATGCCGGTTATCAAACCCTGGCTGGCATGGGCCGGCTGCGTGCAAGGCAAATGTCCTACGTCCTACCCGCTGGGCTATCGCTCCTGCCCCAGTACACATTTTTTAAAGTAGTGTATCATTAAACATCTTCCAAAATTTGTAGCAATAAAATTAGGCATGGGTAAAACATAAAACTGTAATCAACTTCTGAATTACATTATTTATGTTAAAAGTATAAATTTGTAGTGGGCATTCTTTCAAATATACAGTTTCAGCAATTGCTAAAAATGTGCAGCTATTGATAGAAAATTATATCAGTCATTTTGGTTATTGAATTTCCTATATTTACAGAAAATAACACATAATTCCATCTTTTGAACTAAATCAGGGCATATTTTTTCTGAAAATAAACATTTATTAATTATAATGAGAGTGAAACAAAATCAGTTATATCTAACAATTTTAAGATGCTTACTGGTATGCATGCTAAATTGTTCATTGGTAATTTAATTCTCATCATTAATTGATAAGGTATAAACTACTTTTATACCCAGACAGTTTTGCTAAGATAGGTTACATTTAGCCAATAAGTGTTAGATATTAGCACTCAGAGCTGTTTTTAATTTGGTAGCATGACTCTAGCACGAAGTGACTGCTTATTACACTGTACTGCCTCCCAATGGAAGTCTTAGGTTATCTGCACAGTTTAGTTTATCCTCTATGGCATATTAGATTATGGCCATTATGTTCTGAACAAATATATGTACAAAGACCACTTCTGCTTGCCTATTTTTGAATCACTTTGAAGTTTTTAACTTTTCTGAATTTATTTTTCTTTGTTAAGTAAAAAAAAAATTCATTTCTCAAGTTCCATTTAAGAATGACTACAAGAAGATGTATCAATCATCATACTTAAAATTAGCTTGGTGATTAACAGAGGTTAAATAATATTTTACAATTTGTTTTTTATTGTGTTTTTTTACCACAGCAGACTATGATCAGAATTTACTCCTAGATCTGAGCTCAGGGATCACTACTGATGGTGCTCAGGTGACCAAATGGTGGTGCTAGGGATTGAATCTGTCAGCTTCATAAAAGGTAGGAGCCTTAACTGCTATGCACACTCTCTGGCCCAAATCCTTTTAATTTTATTTATTCAATTTTATTTACAACTTTGTTTTGATACACATCATAGTATTGTGCAATTACATATTCTCATTTTCAGAATGCTAACAGATACATTTATCTGGTCCTATTTGTTACTTTGTTACTTTTTGATGTGACAAGATATATGTAAACAATATAAGGTATTATATATATATATATATATGTTTGAAATATATTTACACTGATGCATGTGTATATATGCATATATATGTATAGTTAAATTATTTAAATAAACATAGGCATCTACATATGCTATATATATGTATGTGCATATATGTGTATAGATATGTGTGTATATATATATATATATATATATACACACAGGCACATGCATCAGTGTGAACCATATTCATGATATACAATTTCAAGAAATGAAGACAATAATGCTATTTATTAATATAGAGCTAACTTTGTGGATAATATGAAAGTTTCTTAGACTATATAAGAAACTGTCCACTAAGTTCAGGACTTTCCCAAAGATTTTGGTTTTACTCAGAGACTCCTTTAATAATTCTATTGAAAAATATACAACCTATATATGCAAATGAATTCAGGGTTATAGTAAATTGAGATTGTCAGCTGTATTGACACAAAGATAGCACTGGTAGTTCAGAATATGAGAATCTCAACAGAAAATCTTGCAGAAGTAAAAGGAAATAAAAAAATGAGATTACTGAATAATTCCTCTGTGCCCAGAGGAACAGTAATTGTATAGGGTAATTTAGGATTAAAATCTTATTTAACATCCCTGTGCCACAATTTTCATTTAAACACTAGAAATACTGAACAAAAGATTACACAAAAAGTAACAATAGCGTGTGTTTTAAAATATATCCTTACTGTTTCCTGCATCAAAAACATGGCTGGAGAACAAGAAGTCGAGATTTAAGACTCTTGTGTAAATATTACACTTAGATGCAAGCTTGTGTAAGTATTACACTTAGATGCAAGTATAGAGTATATGTATTTCAGTTAAAATACCCCATATAATAAGTAAGTTATGTTTAATGCATACAATTTCGTTATAAGTATTTATAATCTTAACACATGTTCTTTGTTGATAAAGTATGCACACAAGCCTCCTTCAAGAAAAGAGCCTTATAATTCATATAATTTTAATATTTACTGTGTTAATTATATTTTAATTATATCCCACTGCTAATAAATATTATTTTCAACATATTACTCATTTACATTCAGATTATTAGTTTATATGGTAATTTATATTTATGGTTTATAATTCATATTTGTATATAACTCCTGTAATTATAAAACTTAATTGTCTGAATTGTTTATTTGATAACAAAACAATGTACTTTATTATTAAATTGAGTTTTTCTTTTTTTAGGTCAAATCTGGTGGTGCTCTAGACTTATTCCTTGCTCTGTGCTTATAAACATTCTTGGTAATACTCAAGAGACTCTTTGTAGTGCTGGGATCTAACCAGGTTTGATCATGTAAAAGGCAAGCACCTTGACCTCTATAATAACTCTCCAGACCACTGTCTCTAGTTTAAAGTAACTGCAAATAGTTCTTCAGAAATTTGTTACTCTTTTATATTGTTAACAGCAGCACATTAGATCAAAGTCTTATAATAGCCTGCCATTGTAGTATTTTTTATCTTCAAAATGTAGCAGGTTATATTTTATATGCTAATTATCTATTATGTGTTGATATTTTTCTTAAGAACAGACCATTTACTTATCATCGACACAAATTACCTAATCATCCATTTTAGTGAATGTCATCTTAATTTAAAAAGCATTACTTTGAATTTTTTTCTAAAAAATGGAATGAAGGATAAAAATATTTGCATAAGCTAAAATTCCTCATAAATAAAACACATATTCTCAATCCAGATGAATTTGTAAAACATAGCCAATACTTCAGATATTTCTATAGCCTAATTTTATTCATTTACTATACCAAATGTAACCAGTATTCTGGTTTTAAAAACTAGTGACATTCTGTTTGTTTTTCAACTTAATATAGTTAAAATGAATAATGTCAAACTTTTTTGATAGAAATAGTAGTTAATTCTCTTTGCTTACCAAGTATAGAAATATTAGTTAATTACACCTAATTATTATTTTTTTTCTCTTTACGAAGGCAATATTTCAAGTGATATTTCTATTAGAATTCAATCTTCTCCATATGAATTTTAAACTCCATATAAAATTCTGCTCATATTGACAGGCATTTCAAATACCTCCTTTATTGTATGTTTTTCATGGTAAAACTGAGTCATTTTTGAGAAAGTATACATTTTTATTCTATCCTGGACATTTATAATGACATGCAGTGGCTTTAGGATTAATCTTCCTTTTCAAAGAGTTTATTTTTTATTTTATTTTTTTATTTTTAGGGTCACAGCCAGGAATACTTACATTTACTCCTAGCTCTGCACTAGTAATCACTCAAGCGGTGTTTGGGGGACAATATGGAATGCCAGGGATCAAACCTGTGTTGGCTGCATGCAAGGAAAACACCCTTACCAGCTCTACTATCACATCAGCCCAAAAAGTGTTTTTAAAAATTTTAGTTGGAACTTAAGCTAAGCTTAAAATCCATTCCAAAATTCTCATTTTGTGGATTAGTCATAATATCACGTTGTTTACTTTCAGTGATGCATTAATTTCAATATTAAAAACAATAATTTCCATATTTCAGTTTATATTATGATATATACTCGCCTTCATGTTTCTTGGTTTCTTTCTTGGTTTGATTTAACCACTGGATTTTAAAATAATCATTTTCTTTGGGTTCATAATTTTCCCCCTTTCTTTGAAGCAGTAACATTGAATTTCCAAATTTTCTATTTGTTCATAAGTTAGTAACAGGTTTAGAAAGGAATTTCAGAATTTTTTTTTTGGGGGTCATACCCGGCGCTGCTCAGGGGTTACTCCTGGCTCTGCACTCAGGAATTACTCCTGGCGGTGCTCGGGGACCATATGGGATGCCGGGGATTGACCCCGGGCCGGCAGGGCGGCCGCGTGCAAGCAAAAGCCCTACCCGTTGGGCTATCGCTCCAGCCCCGGAATTTCAGAATTTTTAAATGGAACTATTGTTGCAATTTTAATGAATTTTCATAATAATTTTTAACTATTTTCCCACTGAGCCATGTGATTTCTTTTTTTATTTTCTTTTTCTTTTTTTCATTTTGGGGCCATGCACACTGGTCTTCAGGGCTTACTCCTGTCTCTGTGCTCAGGATCATACCTGGGAATCATATGCAGTGATTGGACTCAAATTCAGGTTAAAAGTATGTAAGCAAGTGACTTACCTGTTGTACCACCTCCCTAGTTTCAGTTACAGATTATTTTTTTTTGTTGTGAAGGTAGGATGCAGCTGTTCTCATTAGGTTCCATGATCAATGATGCTGTTCTTATTATGGAAAAAGCATTGCAAATATTTTTTAATTATAAACTCCTTAAAATTATTTTATAATTGATATGAAAGGGGAGTCCAAAAGATTATGCCATTCAGGAAAATGTCAAATATTGTTTGTAATATTTAGTTAATGCATGACTGATCTGTGTCTCCATTTTCTATATGCCTTTGCCAACAAGTGTTTCAAGTTTACTTCAGAATACTGTGCCCTATTCAAACTCTGACTTTAATTGATTTTGTTACTAAAATATTTTCCTATAATTTCTCTGCCTTAACTGTAAAATTGAATATTGCTAACATTGTTCTTCTGTGTCTACATGGTAATTTTGAAAATACTCTAGAAAGTTTTAATCAAACAATGATGGAATGTTCAAACACCTATTATATGCTTATTTAAAACACAAAATTTCTGGAAAAAATACCAGCAAGAAAACAAAGCTAGTTTTTAATACCAAATGGAATTAAGTTTGTATTCTTCTACTTAGTAATACAGCAAAGATTACAAAAATAGCCATGACATACAAATTCAAGTGGGTGTGTTCCAGTACACTGCCCATAATCACTTTAACTTGCATTATAATGACCTCATCCCCTCCTACTAGTATTTTTTTAGTCCACTTGCTAAACTGTCTTTTGAATTTCTTTTTTGTTTGTTAATCAGTTTAACAATTTTGTAGGAAAGAATAAAATTTCAGTACGATTAACTTTACACCTCTGTAGGTACCATCAAGGAAAGCATGATAATCATTATTATTTTTTAAATTCTCTTTGTAAATTTAATATTTTTTATCCAAATGACAAAAGCAAATCTGAGTGATTATTTAACAACCAAGCACCACCAGCTGGTACTCCAGGCTGGTGGAAGTTTCCATGTGTTACCACTCCATCCTACCATAAATCTTTGAAAATGAGAATGTGAAAAGCAAATTTAATTCATAAATGCTTTTGGATGTGAACCATGGAAAAATATCAACATTTTAATGCTATAACCAACCATCAAGGAGATGGGGAGGGAAATGAAGGATATCAAGGAAAATTGATATACATTAATTAGTTTAGCTAACTTATGTGACTTTAATTATAAGTGTCCTCTGAAAGTGTCAAGAGGGCATATTTAGAATTTAAATGTGAACAATACAGGCTTATTAATGCCAAAAAGATTAGTCTTATTATAATGATAGAGAAGCAGTGAAAAAAAAATTGCTACAATGGATTAACAGTATTAATAGCTTACTTTGGTCTTTTAATTTTTATTTTTAGTTATATCGCTGCTTTATTACTGATATGAGGACAGTTCTGCTTCATATGGACTAATGCATAGTTTATTTCATTAATTCTAAAGTGCAGTTTCAATTACTAACTCATAAACTATTCCAGATTCTTGGTTTCCTCTCAGACTCTCTGTCAAAGCATGGTTAGTTTCAGATTTGATGTTTCAAGCCATCGAATGCCTCATATAAAATTTTTTCATAGCATAAAAAAAAAACATTTTGTATAAAATTAAACTTGGATAATAATTAGAAAGAAACATTTTTAGTGATTCAATGTATTCTAATGAAACAAACATTATTTAGTGTTATATAATTACAGCCACCACTTCATTGAGAATAAATGAAGATATAAGACAAATGTGAAGTAATAATCAGAGATAGATTCATTTATTTATTATGTGTACCGCTTTTATGTCCTCCTTCAGTAAATTGGATTTTTTCCACTTTGCTTTGGTTTAGGAAGTGACCTCCTTTCCGTTCTCTGGGATTCATCTGACTTCTGCACTGCTTGCTTTCAGCAATAAGAAACTCTACCTCTCTTATTGATTATGACTGCTTTTATTCTCTTATTTTCCCATTTCTGCTTGCTGTTCCAATTCAGTGGAATTTTTGGATGCAATATAACTATTTAAGAGAGCATTGCCCTCCAATCCTTCCTAAACTCTAAGATGTGTTACAATGCTTTTGGGTCCCTGGCAGAGTTGTTAATAAATATGAATAATTTCAAAACAGCTATTTTTGTAAATGCCTTGTGTTAAATATTGTGTGTGTGTGTGTGTGTGTATTATCAATTGGGATTTTTAAAAAAAATCTGGTATAGTGTGGTGGTCCCAGGAACACAAGAGCCTCAAACCATTCTTTCAGGTCATGGGAATGAGGTCTAAATTGTTACTGTTTGGGCATATCAAATATGACACAGGTAGCTTGCCAGGCTCTGCCTTTCAGGCAGTATACTTTTACTGATGAACCACAATGGGAAGAAATCTACTTTTCTCTTGGGTGGAGCTCTGAAGAAATGTGGTGTCCGAGTGTTGAAGATGGCTGCCCTCATAGTGAGGGGGTTCCTCTGGCTTCTTGCAAAACTCTATTGGGATGACAGGCCAGGTCTAGAACCTGCCTTCCCTCCCGGATGCCTCATGATCAGTCAAGCAAAGGGAGAGGCGGTAGCAGCTCTGCCCTATGTATTTGTGCCTCTGGTTCAAGCATACCTGGACTTAAAATAGGCTTCTCTTTAAGGTGTGACTCTGACGAGCAGGGCTGGAGATAGACTTTTCTCTTGGGGTGGAGCTCTGTGAGCTGTGGAGTCCTGTAGTTGAAGATATACCTTAAGCTACATTAGCCTGTGACAGGAACTTATGGAGATGTTATTGGTGCCCACTCAAGTAAATTGATGAACAATGGGAAGACAAGTGATACAAGTGAAGTGATACAAGTGTGATGGCAGTTAACTGAGAGAGAAAATGAAAAACAAAAAATGATGACCAACAATCAGCCTATTCCAGAAGAGAAAGCAGTTCCTCTTTTCCTGTAACTCAGAGCAGTCTCCACTCCCAATCTGTGTCATATGAACTGGGCTCACACTACAGCTCATGACATTCTGTTTCCTGCTCCACATTCCAGATTGTTCTGCCTCCAGTAAACATCTAGCACTAATCTGGAGAGGTATGCAGAGTACTTCTAATCCAGCTAGCTCCCTGAAGCCTCTGCAGCCCACTCTACCATATAAATGGGACAGTACAGCAGTGCCTGAAACAAAGGATCTGTTCAACAAATAACACCACCAATCACAGCATTTCTTCCTGTGAATATGTGTAGACAACAAGGAGAACAACTATAGGTCAGTACCTCACAATCATTCAGAGCGTCTAAGTATTTATTCCTGGAACGGCAAGAGCAATGGGAAAACAGATAAACACTCACCAAGGTCAATGAGTGAAGACAATATCACTAAAGTTATAAACATTTCCAGTAAAATCTCAGATAATATCTTTAGACACACTGTGATGAGGATTTCCAAATTCAACAGAATGGTAACTCAAGCAGTCAGCAGAGCTTAAGTATAAGAATATGAATTAAGAAAAAAAAAGGAAACTTAAGAAAATGCAGTACTGCAATCAGGAAATGACAAAATGAAGAACATGATGGTGAACCAGGCAAGCAGGTTTGTATATAAAGGTGACAGTGGCAATTAGTTTTCAGATGTGATTTTGCAATGAACAACTAATTCTGCAAGTAATTCCTGCTCACAGCAGACTCGGTCCTAGATGTTCCCAGGCTTTTCCCTGGTGGCCAAGGTGGGTAGAGATAACAGCAGATTCGCTTCTTGATGCTGCCGCCTCTCTCCTCCCTGCTTGACTTAGTGAGGAGCCCACCTGCATCATCAGGGATATAAAAATGTCAAATGAAGCTCTGAAATGCAGAACAGCATAGATTAATAAAAATATCTAAGATGAGGAAGCTCTACAATGAGAAAAAAGAAAACTGCTAGGAAATAGCATAAAGTGAGGAATAGATCAAAAGGAAATTAAATGCATACCAGAGAACTATGGGATGAGTTCAGGAAGAACCATTTTAGAATCATCAGTATCCCTGAAGAACAGGAAAGCAAATGTGATGAAGAGAGAATAGTTAAAGCATAATCGATTAAAAGTTTCCAAACTTAATTATAGGCACAGAGATCCAAATGGCCCGAAACATCTAATAAATGTTGATTCAACTAGGAAAACTTCAAAACACATTGTACATAAAATGACAAAATGCAAAGACAATGAATGCGTTGATATTGGGGGGTAAAATGGAAATTACACCCATAAGATATACAGCAGATCTATAAAATGTGATCTGCAAGAGAGGGGTATGTAGGGATAAAGTACAAAAACTCAATGAAATAACACTTCACCAAGAATATTTTATCCTGCTAGATTATCATTTAGATTTGAAAGGACAATACAAACCAGCCTGTAAAGGAAATAGCTTAGTGAATTTTGTAGCCTTAAAATTAATTTTACAAGACGAGTTAGAAGAGCTTCTTTAAATAGCCAATACAGACTTTCCGACATGTGGCATTGACTATGACATTCAGTAATCATGTGTATGGTTACCCTCTACTAGATTATGAAAGGCATATGTATTCCTAGTTTGCTAAAGAATTTTATACTTTTTTAATAATGATTTGATGTCTTATTTATATTCGTTAAAGTCACTTAGCAATCAATCATCGCAAATTGACTTTTATTGGCATATTTTCTGATAATTCTGTTTAAAAATATCTTTAATTTTTGTTGAAACAAGTAATACAAACAAATTTGTTATATACCTGCTGAGGGGGTAGGTTGAGGGGTGGCAGGAAAAATGGTGTACACTTGTGGTGAGATTGGTGTTGGAACATTGTATGCTTGGAACAACTCTAATATGAATAACTTCATGGATCATGGTATCTTAATAAATAATAAAAAGAAAATAAAAAAAAGTTTACCAAAACTGATGTTAAAGAAATTCTATGTTTTTTTTTGACCCATGATGTAACTAAGTTATGTGAAACTTGGAATATCATGCATATTTATAGATTTTTTCTAACGGTTCAACAATTTATATGATCTCTGAATATTTTGTCTTTGAAATTCATTTTTTGGGGGGTAAATATTATTTTTGTCATGTCACATAATATAAAACAGACATTTCAAGATGCCTTTTTTAAAACATTCTCCTATATATTGTTTGAAAAATCAAAGTATCACTTTTTCATATAAATAAGCTTATAAAGTCAAACTGATTTCCCAAACCGTTTCAAAAGACCACTCAAGGGTCCTCCCACACTATCTTTCTAGTCCCCACTTCTAATACTATTTGAAAATCTTTCCTTCCGAGTTTCCTGTATGCAATCACATTCCTATCGCATATTAGATCTACAGTGAGCATCTGAGCTTTCCCTTTTACTTAATCCAAAAGACTGACTTTGAAAACTTGGTTCCAATTAATGAGTCTTTGCTCTTTTTTGCTCAATAACATTGTTAATGATTTTATTCCAAGTTATATAAAGTTTTAGTAATAACTCTCTGAATGACTCACTGCTTCAAAATTTTCAAAAATAATATGTATGAATACTCTTCAAAACTTTTGTAAAATTAAATATATATGCATATACATACCTACATATGTAGATCAATACTTCAACATATTTAGATATGTATGCCTCCATGTATTTTTATCCATCTATACGCAATCTTACATATAATTATTATAATAATCCTCTGATGTTAAGTTTAAGATATTAAAATAGATAGCCATTAAATCACTTTTGGGAATATCAGAACCAGCACACTGAAAGTTTGGATTTGACTTTTGATTGCCTTAGTCTCCAGTCTGTTTTTGAGAGCAGTTTGCTTATGGCTCTCACTTCCCTGTATTCATCATAAAGTTCTCTTTGAAAATCCTTGATTTTCTGTTATGCTTGATGGATCCATAAGAGCACGTACTTATTATTTTTCTGGAACAACTATGTGGTATGTTATCATAATTTTCTCGTATGTGGTATGTTATCATGTATGTTAGATGGAGTCAACCTTTTTCTTTTTAATAGCTTTGTATTAATACTTAAATCAAGAAATATAATCTATGTCTTTACAAACATACATCTGATAAAAATTGTCAAAATAAATAAATGTTAAGGGAATTATAAGTATGATTAAAGGACTAAAAATTGTTTATTTCATGAATAGGGAACTTGAGATGGTTCACTGGACTCCATGCTTCTTAGAAAATGACAATAAAAATTAGTCCTCATTTTTGACACCAAAATTTAAAGATTTTGTACAAAGGTGGCTAAGAAAAAAATACAATTTTAAGTAAAATCATTTAGTCAGAAAAAATTTTGAACTCCTTTATCATAAACAGATGGCCACTATCCACAGTAAGAACTTGTGGACTAAAATATTTGTACTATTGGAGAAATAAAGAGAATGATTCAGAATTTCACTTCCTTATTCCTAATAAATAATTTTCTTAGTTGTCCAAGATGGTTAGGGACAACTGAGATAAAAGATATGATAGAGTCACTAATAATTTGAGTTACTTAATTTTAATATTGCATATAGTAGTGATCTTTGCTCAAATCTATTTCATGTATGTTAATATATAAAGTTTATATTATAAGAGAATGCACATTGCTCAAAAAACTGGGGAATGTTATTGTGGCTTAGAATATAGTGAGCTAAGAGGGGAAGAGATATTGATGGGATAAAGAACAAGACAGGGTTCAGATTATAGAGTAAATTAACATGATTATGCTCATGCTAAATAAAAATTAAAAACATTGAAAAAGTAAAAACATTGAAAATATGAAAACATAGAAAATATATAACAAGATGATTTGAATTAAGTAAATCAATGTTGGTGCCTCAACAATTAGAACAGAGTGAAAAAGAGAGGATATATATTTGAAAGCAACAACAATGTTTAAAAACTTAGGAATAAACATTAGTCAATAGAAATAAATCCATGCACCCCTAAGAAATAAGGCAGATGATGAAGGAGTTGTGGTGAAAGTTGGTGATGGGAGCATTTTTTACTGACTTTAATTCTTTAAATTGAGCAAAGTTGCTTGGGTGTTCATATGTGAATTCTGCAAAGTGTTAGCAAATAAGTATAAGGACTGCAGATAGCTCAAATATTAAGCCACATGCCTAGTCCACATGGGGCATTGAGTTCAGTCTCTAGAACTGCATGACACCTTATAATAACTCTGAATCACCCTTGTAGCCCCTGAATACCACTGTGTCTGGATAGCACTGCATCTACAGGTGTGAATATTGCTGAGAGTAGCCCCAGGTCTTCTAGTTCTGCAAAATATGGTCCCTATCTGAATAGTTTTAGTTTAAAAGATATTTTTTAAATCATTGGCCCTGGGAAGGCCTTTATTTATTTATTTTTTGCTTTTTGGGGGTCACACCCGACAATGCTCAGGGGCTACTCCTGGCTCTGCACTCAGGAATTACTCCTGGCTCTGCACTCAGGAATTACTCCTGGCTCTGCACTCAGGAATTACTCCTGGCGGTGCTCAGGGGACCATATGGGATGCCGGGATGGAACCCAGGCCGGCAGAGGCCGGCGTGCAAGGCAAACGCCCTACCCGCTGGACTATCGCTCCGGCCTGATTTAAAAGATTTTTAATTCTAGCTCATTGTTCATAGATTTGTATTTTTCGTGGTGGTGGTATGGTGGAACATACGCATTTGTGAATGTGTGAGCACAATAGAGCATGAGAGAGAGAGAGAAAGAGAAAAGATTGAATCTGAAATGTGAATTTTTATTTTACTTCTTTAATTCTTAATATTGAGCCTATTCACCAACAACTGCCCCAGAAAGATAGATTAATTTAGTGTCCATACTGGTGAACCACTTTCTGTTTTGACCTGCTCTGCCTTACAATCTGCTGCTTATTTTCACACCAATAGACAAAATAGACTTAAGTGAAAAAATTGTTGACTACAAATCAATAGAGCAATATAATGCAATGATCTTGATCCACAATTTTTCTAAAAATAAAGAATAATATTTATCATTAAATAATATGGAGAGCATTGCTATATTCTACCACCTTATTTTTTCCATGAATTTGGATTACCCTACAGGTAGGGAATATTATTATTACAATTTATATACAACAAATTGAAACAAAGCACTAAACCAACTACACTAAACTAATAACTAATGTATGATATAACATGCCTCAAATATAGCTATTTGATTTCAGAACTCAAATATTTATCCTCAATACTTACCAAAATATTATCTTACAGTTCACTGCAATCTTCCTGATTAAAGTTAAATTAAGCAAATTCACATATCCATCACTGAATTCATGGCAGATTCAGACTTGACAGAATTTATCTTCTGAACATTTATGTGTAACTTGTATAAGAAGCTTAGTTAAACTTAATTCCCTCTTTTATTTTTGAGACACACCAAAGCTCATCTAAGACAAATCTCAGTACTTAGGCCATGTCCTTGAAGAGATAATGTTCTTTCCCATGATCAGTCTTTGCTTGAGCAACATACATAGATATTCACATCAAACTCTACTTTGAATATTTTCTTGATGAGACTGTCACTATAATCTCACTACCAAATGATTATTTTATTCTACCTCTTTGTAGCTATAATGTTTTGAGTAGAACTTCGTTATCATGTTGATCTCACTGTCATTATCATGTTGATCTCCTTGTCAATTGTGCTTCCATATGTGATTATTTTTTAAAAAATGCATACTAAAGAATATTTGAGAATTTATTTTTATTTTATTTTTTTTTTTTATTTTTTTTATTTTTTGGGTCACACCCGGCAATGCTCAGGGGTTACTCCTGGCTCTGCACTCAGGAATTACTCCTGGCGGTGCTCGGGGGACCATATGGGATGCCGGGGATCGAACCCAGGCGGCACGTTTGCAAGGCAAGCGCCCTACCCGCTGGGCTATCGCTCCAGCCCCTATTTTTATTTTTTATAATCTCTTCAAGTACAAGTACAATGTTCTTGCAAAGATAATCATCCTCCCCCCCCAAGAAACCAGAATTTTTTTTTACTTCCCTTTCATTTAGAAATAATAGTAGGTAAGTGATTTCAGAAGGAAGGAGTAGTAAAGTAATCTCATGGGAGCAACTTCTTGTAGAGGTTGAACAATTCCTGGAGAGGGTAAAGAAAAAAGAAAAAATGGCCTTACTGGTAGGCATTTTTAGCAGTTAATGTTTGTGATTATGTATGTAGCAAGTGATTGTATATAAAATTGAACACTGCATATACCCAATAAAAAGGGTTTTACTTTTTTAAATAAAATAAAAACTTTATTATAGAAGATAAAATATGCCTGACTTAGAGATACTGCCATAATTTGAGGTGAAGGGTACTTTAGGGAAATGGAGAAATAAATGAAAGTACCGACCAGAGACCAGGAGAACAAGGATATTATTTTTGTCTTCTTTTTGAAATAATGCAATCACTGTCAACAGTAAAGAATAACAACTTCAAAATTCCGTACAGTGTTCCCTCTGGTTCTGACATATTTTGACAAACATTATGTTCTTAATTATGTGCCAGAGAATAAAATATTGTGTACTGCAGTTAAGATCAAATATTGAAGATAATAAAAAGAAATGTAGAAAGGAATTAACATTTGAAATGATTCTAATAGCATATAAGTTCCCTTCTTAAGGGGAAAACAGTTTATGAGATATATACCCTTGATGTTTTAACATATTAAATAATTCAAGACAAAATACTATATAATATAAATTATACAAAACAATGATTATAGATAAATTAAAGTGTTCAGCCATAATACCTATTAAATGAAAATGGAATTAACAGAAATTGAGAAAAGATGGGTTTTAAACAGCTATGCCAAGAAATAAGACATACATTATAAAATGTTAACTATGTTTTCCGTATCATATTTATCTTATCAGAAACAAATTAAACTCACAGCATGGAAGTGGTTTGAAAATAACAGGAGAGGAAAGAAATGAGGTTATCTGAGACTAAGTTAGTTCTATATGTAACAGATTCAGCCAGGATAGCTGACAGACTGCTAGCATAGTGCTACCAGATCAGACTAACCTCAATTACAGTTTTTTTCTTTTAAATGTTTCTAATATGAAAAGGTTGGCCTGTATTTACTTTCATGGTAAGTTATCCTTTAACTTTTGTTCATGAAGTATAACATGTTGAAACTGCTCTCTCAAACTAGTTGATTTCTTGCAGCATCGGAAAGCAGCAAACTAAAATAAAATTACTCAATAGTAATGGAAACCCCTCGAAATAATCCAGAAAAGACATTGAAAGATTAGAAATTTCCATAATACCAAGGGCACTGAGAAGTAAGAACTAGAATCAGGTAACAAATGCTCAAAGCTTCTTGTAATCAGTGGCATCAATAGAGTTTGATTTCCAATGGAGAACAAAGGGCTATGATTATGTTTCACATAGAGCAATCATGAAAGAATACCAACTTGGAAAATGTGACCTGGTGCTACAATGGTGGTATAATCTATATCAGTTCTTCCAGTGAAAAAATTCAGCAGTAGCTTCCTAAATACATACATATATGCATATGTATATAAATATATACATATAGCTATATACATATATATACCTATAAATATATACATACATGTTATATATGTATATATTTATATGCATACATAATATATGAATATATGTATATATTTATATGTACTTTGTTTTCATATATATCAACATATGTATGAATGTACATATATGCGTACATTTATATGTACATATATGTATAAATATATACATATATATTTATATGTACATATGCATATATGTATGTATATATGTATGCATTTATAAAGTATATATTTCTAATTTTACTGACAAAATATTTGAGTCCACATGGCAACAATAGAACCATTAAACTCAGATTTTGTTCATAACATCAATAAATGACTGGTAAATAAGACAGTCATTTGGACATAAATTATTTTATAATTAATTGAAAATACTCTCCAAACACAAAGTTCAAGAACTCAACTATAGACTTATTACATTTCCTCTGGGGAACCAAGGATGTTTCTACAAGGATTTAAACCAAGTACTTTTTTTCCCTTTTAGTTTAGAGCAGTGCTAAACATCTCCTTTAAGGAATTTTAGAATGAGTCAAATATTTTAAAATTAAGTTTTCATTAAGTGCTTGTTTTTTTTTGAAAAGGGAACAGCTGTTGGTACTGGCAGAATCCTCTCCCCACCATACCCCCCCATCTGAGTGCAGATAAAAAATAATTTACTTTGTGAATAATCTACAGTATGGCAATTTATCTACAAATATGTCACTGCCTGTTTACCTCCATGTGTGTCAATTGGATTTACCCCCTATATTTTTATTTATTTATTTATTTATTTATTTATTTATTTATTTATTTTTTGCTTTTTTTGGGTCATACCCGGCAATGCTCAGGGGTTTCTCCTGGCTCTGCACTCAGGAATTACTCCTGGCGGTGCTCGGGCGACCATATGGGATGCCGGGGGATCGAACCCGGGCCTGCACAGGCCGGCCCGCGTGCAAGGCAAACACCCTACCCGCTGGGCTATCGCTCCGGCCCCAACCCCCTATATTTTTAAAGAAAAGAAGGGTTAGACACTCTTGGTAGAGCCCCTGCGTGCAGTCCTGGCATGGTCACGTCTCCTCCAACTTTTTGTTGCCACTAAAAACCAGAGGCAGTGAGAAGGCACATACTGTGCAGTGTGGACTTTGCAGGATTTGAGCAATGATAAAATTATTGTCCTAGTTTTCACACCAAAAAGAGGAGGGAGTTATTCATAAGGAGGTAGACCTTCTGTACAGCATTTTGAGTAGGCCTGGAAAGAACTGAATAAATTGCTATTTCCAAAGGAATCTTTGAGAGATGATGGTGGGAAATGGAGTTTGACTTGTTCATTCTTCTATCACTTCCTTCTATACCAAACAGCTGATGCTTGCATTAAAGGAAGATAAAATAAATTGGCTTATTCAGCATGTCCCAGATTTCTAGGAAGGAAAATAAAGTCAGCTTTAGGTTTCTTTTATATTAGTGTGTCTTTCTATCTCTGTTTATGTCACCCTGCATGATATACAATTTGCCCAGTGTACTTAGTATGGAAATGAGTGAAGCATCTTCCTATTGCAAGGCACAATTAGCTTAATCTTTTCACATAGACATTTGTGCTGTGTGAGTATATTCACAAGATTAACCTAAGTTAGTGAACCTGACAACTACACTGCCTAGTTTGTATGGTCTGTGGACTATTCATGCAGACAATAATGTTTATATTTTGTGACAAATATAAATGCTCTATTTCATAACACCAAGCAGTAGCATTAATATAACTGAATTACTAATCCCTAGTACATTTCTAAATGTTCCTTTCCTTTTACATATTTTTTTCTAAGACCTAGAAAGACATTTAAAAAATCATATATTGTCTAAAGGAAAATATTTACTATAGGGAATATTTCCACTTGTTACATGAATATTTATTGAAAGAGCTTATTAATAGATTCAGATGTGTTTTTTGTATAATCTTTTTTTGCTTTTCGGGTTACACCAGGCCATGCTCATGGTTATTTCCTGGCTCTGCACTGAGGAGTTACTCCTGGCAGTGCTAGCAAAATCATATGGGATGCTGGAAATCGAACCTGGGTCGGCCATAAGCAAGACAAATGCCCTACTTGCTGAACTATTGCTCTGTCCCTGTTTTTATATAAATTTTTAGCATCAAGGATAACCCAAATATAGTTCCCTCAAAGCATAAATATATAAGGTATATAAGGGAGTAAAAATGTATATAATGCAAACATCATATCATATTCTATGAATTATATATTTATATCATCATATTTACGTAGAATGACATTATACAGGGACAGATATGGAGAGTCAAACACACTCTTCTTTAAAATTTACTTAATACATAGAGCTGACCCGGTTTTATCCCCAACACCACATATGGTTTCCTTAGCACCACAAAGGGTGATCCTAAGCACAGAGGCAGGAGTAAGTCATGAGCACCACCAAGAAAGGCCCATCTCAGTATACACAATCACATAAAATGTACTTGAAGGGCCAAAGACTAATCAGTATTCTCTGAACTTTAAAAAGAAAAGGTCGTTTGCCTTTGAGGCAATACCTGGCTGTCCTCGGGGACTCCTATCTGATTCTGCACTAGGGAATAGTGATCCCTGGTTGGCTGATGGGTTTTTTTTTAAATTTATTTATTTTTGACAATTACAAATGTGTTCATGTTTGGCTTTAAAGCCATACACTGTTCCAGCACCCATCCCTCCAGCACCCATCCCTCCACCAGTGCCCACCTCCCACCACCAATGTTCTCAATACCCTCCCCCTCCCTAGCCTGTCTCCATGGCAGGTTCTCCATCTCTTTTCTCTCTTTCTCTCTCTCTCTCTCTCTCTCTCTCTCTCTCTCTCTCTCTCTTCCCTCTATTACATGTTGTGGATTGTAATGGACTTTCGACAATCATTGGTCCACTGTTCCTTTCTCTGTCTTACATAACCTCTGCTCCCACACATTTGTAGTAGTTTCAACCTTTGGCAAGACCTCCTGATCCACATTTCGCCTGGCCTTGGATATTGGTATCATATGTATATATATATGTATGTATATATATATATATATATATATATATATATATATATGTCATGCAAATAAATGCAGTCATTCTATATCTGTCTCTCTCCTTCTGGCTAATTTCACTCACCATGATCCTCTCCATTTGTATCCATTTATAGGCAAATTTCATAACTTGGACTGATGGATTTTGAACATTCACCTTAGGTCAGCCATATGTAAGACATGTATTTTGCCCACATGTAAGATAAGCATCTTTTCACATGTCTCCATGTGAAAAGAAACAAAAAAGATTAAATTGTTATAAGAGAACTCAAAGGAATTCTATAAACATATTATGTAATTTTATACCCATCCCCACCTAACCAAGGAATAGTTATAATTGATTTTCCTTCACGACATTAAGAAAAGGAATCTATGCTGTTGCATGGACAGTAGTTTGAAAGTAGGTACTCTTGGTTATGCTTCCCAAACTACCTACATCAACCTACTGGCATTTCCTTTCTCAAATGGCATAAATGCCAGTGTGCCAGTGCGTCATAGCAATTGCAATATGATAGTTATTTTTGAATAGCTGACTAAATTGTGGACTGCTGAGATCTATGCAATAACTACAAGGTCTTAAGATCCTGGATACCACACTGTAGCTCCTTTATATAAAATAGACTTATGCAGGTCCCGCTTCTGGGTTATCAGTTCCCAGTTCAAAAGAAGAGACTGCTAGGACAAGAATGAGTAACAAACACATTTTTATTATCAACATTATATCACTTATACCTTTGCTTTTATTTATAATTTTTTTTTTTTTTGCTTTTTGGGTCACACCCGGCAATGCTCAGGGGTTACTCCTGGCTCTGCACTTAGGAATTACTCCTGGCGGTGCTCAGGGGGCCCATATGGGATGCCGGGGATCGAACCCGGGCCAGCATAGGCTGGCCGAGTGCAAGGCAAACGCCCTACCCACTGGGCTATCACTCCGGCCCCTAATTTTTGTTTTTTAAAGGCCACATCTCATGGTACTCAGAGCTTATTCCTGGCTCTGTAGAGAGAGATCACTCTTAATGGTGCTTAAAGAACCATTTATGGTTCTGGGTATCTAATCTGGTTTGGCCATGTCTGTGGTACTATCTCTCTGGAGCTGATTTTGCTTTTAACTCTCTTACCTTTGAGTAACATCAGTTCTGATATTGACAAGTACAGTCATAAAAACCATAAAAATGATTGTTTATCCGAATTTTGGCTGTGAAACAAATTTCATGAAGCCCTCTCACAAGATTGTTAAAAAGGACACATTGTGAATTTAGGGAAAATCTTAAAATATCAGGGAGCCCAAAACACAGATAGTATCATAAGTTAGTTAGTTTGTTTGCTCATTTATTCATTCATTCATTCATTCATTCATTCTTTATTTCATTCATTCATCTATTTATTTCTTTATTATTTATTTCTTTATTTATTTATCATTAATTTAATGTGAATAGGGTCATCTGAATTCTGCAGGTTCCCCAGCTGCATTTGGGGCTGATGACCAATTTGTCTTAGTTCTGCAGGGTCTACAGGTATATTGTAGGCTGATGACTATCCCCAGATCAATGGACAAAGGAATGGGACCACAGGCTTGTTGGTAATCAGTTGCAATTTAATTCAAGTAAACCCAGCCAATTATAGAAATCATAAAGGGTGTTGGTAGCAGTTACAGATAGGTGTGATTGAACTTTAACATAAACGATGAACAGATGTAAAGTCCCTCCTTTCAGGGGACAATCTTCTAGGAGTTCTGCCTAAGACAGAACTCCGCTAGGGGCTACAGAAATTTAGATTCCTTCTAGAGATCTGCCCAAGGGTGGGGTTCCATCTAGAGACTATTGCTGTCTCATTTCCTTTATTAGTAATCTGTTTAAACAATCATATTAAATTTGCTTCTTAATAATATTATTAGTCTTTTTTTTTTTTTTTTTTTTGCTTTTTGGGTCACACCCCAGCAATGCTCAGGGGTTACTCCTGGCTCTTTGTTCAGGAATTACTCCTGGAGATGCTCAGAAGACCATATGGGATGCTGGGGATCAAACCCGGGTTGGCCACATGCAAGGCAAATGCCCTACCCGCTGTGCTATAGCTCCAGCCAGTACTAGTCATTGTGTATAAACACAATAAGGTATATAGACTTTTACCTATTCTGTAAATTAAGCTTAAAATGGACTTTCTGAACCACACAAAGGGTGGCATTTCCTAGGTATGTCTCACTATATTTCCAGACTATTATCCTCCAACTAAGTTAGTTTTTCCTAATCCTAACAAGGTCCTTAATTAGTTGCTTATTGTTGAGTTATGGCAGAATTTGCTTCATGATTGTATTCTTTTTTTTTTTATGCAAAAGCAAAGGGTTTATTTTCCAAGCATGCTGGGGCACTCAGCATAACCGATGGCAGGCTAGAGGCTAAGAGCCTCGAACTGAGTTACAGCACAGTTTTTGTAGCACTCTAAGACAAAGAACTTTTGCAATACAGCAAACTCAGGAGATCGGGAGAGACTTGAGATTTACTGCAGGAATGCCCAAGATGTCACACTGATGGTTAGAGTGTTAGGGTGTTTACACAGGGATATCTTTGGGCTCACTTTCCTAAGTATCTAGTTGTTAATTCTTTTTTTTTATATATATATATATATATATATATATATATATATATATATTTTATTTATTTTTTAACATTTTTAACATTTTATTATACCACCGTGAGATATACAATTACAACGTTGTTCACGCATGGGGTTTCAGTCACACAGTGTTCCAGCACCCCGCCCTCCACCAGTGCCCCTCAGCCACCACCCATGTCCCCAATTACCTCCCCCTCCCACATCCTGCCTAAATGGCGGGTTCTTTATCTCCCTCTCCTCTCCCTCTCTCTCTCCTCCTTCTCCCACACATTGTGAGTTGCACTACGTACACTTAGAAGCCATCATTTGCATTTTTTTGTCTGTATTTAATGCTCAGTTCTATGTTAGTATCAGAACTTTAGACATTTATTCACACATGATCCCTTCTCTATCTAAACTAACCTCTGACTCCCACACGCTTGTGGTAATTTCCACTTTCGGTAAGATCACCTAGTATATTTATGTCATGCAAATAAATGCAGTCATTCTATGTCTCTCTCTTTCCTTCTGACTAATTTCACTCAACATGATTCTTTCCATCATGATTGTATTCTTAACTTGTACTTCTTATGAGTTTAGACTGTCTCTATTCAAAGACAGGGTAGCTTACTCACAACTTGCTGAGGGTTTATCCAAGTCCATTGACTAAAAACACTTCTTGGCTTATAACAAACTAAAATCAATCTAAAAGCAACTGACACTTAAATTAGGTAAATATGATGGATGTCCAGGAGTACATATTTCAGAGTCAATTAAATCCATATTACAAAAAGCATAGCATTTACTGTCTTCTTGTGTCTATAAAAAAACAGACTTTGCTCTAACATGAAAATGTACAAGGAACATAAAGGAAGAGAAAAGTTTTATTTTACTTACATATACAAATTCAAAGCCATCAGAAGATTTAACCATGTAAGTTATTGTGCCCGAATAGGAGATGTTTGTCACTAACAGACAGGGGAGTATTAAAGCTAAACAGAGAGGTTGGAGTGTACTCCCATCGGATAGGGTGTGCCCCCAGGAGCACTAGAATGGGTGTAATTCAATTAATCTTAGCTCCCTGTAGGAGAAGAAAGGAAAACTCATGTTAAACATAAAATGCTAGGAACTATAATCCAACAGATACATTGTAATTTTTAATTTTAAGATTAACATTTCCGATTTAGGTTTCTCAGACCAATATTCTAAAAAGAAAAAGGAAGGGGATTAATCTTGAAAAACAGATATATTCCAAGTAGTTTTCTACATATTTCATATTACTATTTTATATGTATTATATATTATATATATTTTATATATATTTTAGTATATATTTATATATATTCACTGCTCCAAATATATATTATATATACATATATATATATATATATATATATATATATATAAAGAACAGTGAAAGTTGGACTTTCTTATTTGAAGTAAAACAGGTTTTATTAAGGAGGTTTTAGGAAAGGGAAGAGGAGGGAAAGTAAGAAAGAGAGTACACATCTCAAGAGGGAGATGCGGGCGATACACGTGCTTGGGCTTCACATGTACTCAGATAAGCTGGACATTTTAGATGTTATTTTTCAACTAGTAAATAAACAACCATGTTTATCCATCACTGTACATATTCTTTTCTTCATTGGTAAGATAATTTTCTTCAGATATTTAGAAATTGAATAGTGGACAAAAGGTCAAAAGTAATGTATACTACAGAAAATGCATGCAGTTAAAACTAGTGAGAACTAGATAACACATTAAACTCCATGCCAACATGGAGTGAAATAGGCCCAGATCTGGTTCTATCTGACCCTTCAAGAACCAGATCATTGTTAGTAGGAGGTATAATTTCTTGGTAGCTTGTAAGAAAATATTTTTATGTGAGTTTCAACTCTGATAAATACCAAAATATTTGACAAATAAAGCAGAATATTAATTTAGAAATTCAAGACCATTGCATAGTGGAAAGATGAAGTAATTGGCTTGTCAGGGACTGAGAGTAAGTAAAAGGTAATCTTGAGTGAGTAAACCCATGCAACTGAAGACTAAGGTTTTTTCCCAGTAATGGAAGTCATGAAGAATTTCCTAATTATATTCCTGTTTTACTATGAGATAAGTCAAATAAATAATATTAATCTTTGTGTTGCTCTGCTTGAATTTTACTAAATAGTATTGTATTCAAATGAAATAATTTATTAATATTCATATAGCAAGAAAAATTATATAATACAGTAGAATGATTTAAATAATATTTAACTAATGATTTATTTAAAAGACATTATTTTCTATTATTGTTTTAAAAAATATATAGAAAAATGTGAAACATCATTTGTCAAAAATAAGATTGCCAACAAAGCTTAAAAGAAACTTTTTATTCTTATAGTCATATAATATTGAATTGCATGAAATTCATTTTAATACTTTTAATATTTGATGTGTTATTGGACCCAAGTCATATAAGTTGTAGCTCACTTTTTAGCTTCTGATTTCTTTTAGTTTGTGAAAGGATTTTGCATTTGCATTTAAATAGAAAGGACATGTGATAAAGATTTCAATTAAAAGCCTGTCTGTTTGGGTTAATTCATTTTTAATAGGAACAGTAAATATTTTTCAGTTGATATAGCTTTTACAACATGATCCGTTCATTGTTCTTTTTATCTAGTTATGTCAGGTGGCACAAAATAAAGAACACTATAATGTCAACTCCTGCTGTTTAAGAAACATTTCTCATTTCTTTATTGATTTTTGAGAAACCAAATCAAATTTCTAAACAGTGCTTGGGAAAACTGATGATGGTAGGCTGTTGTATTAGTACAAAAGGTTCTTAATAGTATATAAAATATGGATAACATCTTGACATAGGTGTGTTCAAATAAATATATCCATAGACAAATACACCTTTGGGATAGATTTTTACCCTAAGTTCAAATGTAGATTTGTTGAAAGGGGAAAAAAAGATAAAGCCTTATCTCTTGAATTTAAAGTTTGGCTATATTTATAGAATATGCTTTACACTAAATAATAATTTACATTAAATAATAATTTAGATTATTATTTTATACATAATAATCTCTATAAGAGGAATGACAACCCTCTAATAGTAATCCTCCACGTCAGTCGCCCTTGAGGTTGAGTGAAGCATTTATAATAACACTACCAATCTTAGTTTGGGCCCATCACTATTTAATGACATATCTGTTTGGTTATATATATATATATATTTTTTTTTTTTTTGCTTTTTACTTTTTGGGTCACACCCAGCGATGCTCAAGGGTTACTCCTGGCTCTACACTCAGGAATTATTCCTGGCAGTGCTCTGGGGACCATATGGGGTACCGTGGATTGAACCTGGGTCGGCTGCATGCAAGCAAATGCCCTACCTGCTGGACTATCGTTCCGGCCCCTTGTTTTAGATATATTTTTATAAAATAAAAGATTATTTATATGCAGAAGTAATCTATCTTAAAATATAATGCATTCATTCTCAGATTATACTCTAATTGTGTCATTGTTGATGTTTTGAGGCCATACCCTGGCAGTGGTCAGGGATTACGCCTGGCCTTGCTCTCAAGGATTACTTCTGGTAGTGCTCTGGGGACCATTTGTGATGTATGCAAGGCAAACACCCTATGCTCTGTGCTATTGCTTCAGTACCGTTAGGGTATTTATTGTCTACTCTTTTGTCTATAGTTCACGATGAGCTAAGTATCGATATGTTTCTTTATATGCCTATTCTCTAAAACAAGCAAGCAAACAAACAAACAAACAAACAGAAAACTCACTTTCCCTTTAAAAACCTTAAATCTACACTGAACAACCTTTAAGGTGAATGAATAAACGGTATTTAAATAAAGAATGAAAGATTTTTATTAAATAGGGTGACTCTCTTAGATGGTACATCACAGTTGCGTATAAATAGATTAAATTTCTGTTTACTACCCAGGAGATATCTTTCATTTTGGGGGGTGCGGTCACACCCTGTGATGCTCAGGAGCCACTCCAGGCTCTGAACTCAGGAATTACTCCTGGTGGTTCTCAGAGAACCATATGGGATGCTAGAGATGGAAATCAGGTCTGCAGCGTGCAAGGCAAATGTCCTACCTGCTGTACAACTGCTCCGCCCCTTCCCCAGGAGATATCTTGACAGTTGTGTTTTTCATTCTCAAGTGTCTGGTTAAGGAGTACTCAGAGGTCCTCTTCAGCCTTTTAAAATAGTATTTTTTTTACTACACAGATTACTACTTTGAGATGCAATAGAATTTTCCATAGCCAACTTGAGAGAATTATGCTTCATATAACTCACTAAAGGAAGAGAGAGTGACTAGGTGATATAAACAGAGGGTGTTTTAAGAGTACAGTTTTGTATAGATAGTTATTTACCTGATTCTGCCAAAATTCATAAGAAAAGTGGATGGCAGATGAATCAGAGAAAGGTCCATGTTATTTTGAGAAATTGCTCCTTGTAAGTGAGTACTCCCCAAAATAGAATATTTCAAGTGCTAGAATAAATTTGATTTCATTTCAACTTATTTTCAACTGTTTTATTCAATTTTTGTTATCATTAGAATCCATTTTTCCCACAGTATGTTTGTATTTTTTAGGCAGTCTTTAAATTGACTGCTTCATGGTTGATTTTTTCCAAACCATATTTAACCACTGATCACAGCTGAATTGATTAGGGCAACTGTGGAGTAATTCAAATCAGATAAGATGGCTGAGTTCACCAAACAAATCATGCCACAGTCCAGTAATTGTGTTCAGCTAAGTACAGCCTAATCCACTGCAGTAAGTTAAACATGTTGCAACCCAACTCTAAGAACTAAATATAACACAGTTTAAAACTAAAAAGTTTTAAAATAAAACTTTTTAAAAATAAAAAGTTTAAAAATAAAAAGTTTATTATAGTTTATTATAGATTCTCAGACTTTTAGATCTAATTTAGCAATGTGAATCTTTAGTCAGGTTTTCATGCAGAACTAAGCTTCAAAAAAGAAAGAAAGTGAAATAGAAAATGGATAGGTTTGGTCTAGTGCCAACAATGTAAAATATATTAACTATATTTTTTTAAAATATCAAACTGAAGAATCCTTGGGTGTTGCAGGACTCCTCTAAGGGCCGCTGCATCTGCTCTGAATTGCTGCCTGCAAATCACTTTGTAGATAAGGGGGTAGTCTAAATGTGGCAGTTTATCTGACCATGTATGCTGTACTAGCTGGTGTAAATATTCTCCCAAGCTACCACAATCATCATGGGACTAGCTAGATCTTACCAGCATATTAGCCTGGCCACATAGGACCCCTAAGTAATTAGACCAGAGAGAAATGCTGTTTGCTTCCAAACAAACAAGCATGGCTCCCTGATATACTCAAAGGCAACTAAAATACAAAACTACAATGAAGTAGAAGATACTTGTGAAGGCTTGGAGAAATATTTAACTGGCATTAGTATTAGTCTTTGGTACATAGACATGCCATCTCAGAAACCCCCTTCTCGACCCTATAAAGGCATTTCCAGGCAGATCTTGGCTCAAAACATTAGCATACTAAAGGGCCTAGGTGAGGGTGCAGGGAGGGATTACCTAAGGGCATTTGACCCTCCCTGCTTTCCATAACAGTGGGAGGAAGGTCTGAGTTGCAGGGGGTATAAAACTAGCCTGCTTTCTCTCTCAGCTTCTTTTTGGGCTCTCTCTTTGTGAGCGCTCACCCTTCTTGGGAGTCTTGTCTTCTTCTCCTTTTACAGGGCCTTTACACGTGGTGGCCGCCATCTTGGCCAAAACTTGGCTGGGGTTCTAGCCTGGAATCTTAAGCACCGGGCTTTACCTTTTGCTGATTTGTATGCCTGAACCTGTGATAAGTAAAGCCTTTTAAAACTGCATCGGATTCCTGAGTTTTCATCCATTCCTCGCCGGCTTCAGAGGTAGAAGGGAACTTGCTTCCCAGCACTTTCGGGAATCCCGGAGCTCCCCGACACTTGGGGATTTTTATAATAAATTCCATTTACTGTCCTTCCAGTGTTTCAGAAATATAAATACGAATTGCTGGAAGTTGTTGAATTAAAGAAAACTTAAAACGTGATTTTTTTTCATTTTTTCTTTGAGTCTATAAGTTAAGTTTTTTACATATTCACATATACATGTAAGACTATATGAGTGAAGAACTTCACTTAAGTCTCTGAAACTAAAAGTTCATAGTATGTGGCCAATATTATAGAAAAATCTACACTTATAACTCACAATAATCACAACCTTATTTAAATATAATTTTCTTCATTACTTCATGTGTTTAAGATCTTTAACAACATGGTAAGCATCTTTATTTTGAGGTGTGTCTCCAATAACTTCATATAAGCAACAAGTCTGTATTGGGAATAATGTCAACAAATTTAGTGACTATATTCCATTGATTATTTTGGTTGTAACTCATATAGGTTTATTTTTGTTGTCTGAAACATTTCATGCTTAAGATTTTAAAAATAAAATTACATTTATTTACAATTTTTCATAACACTATAAAATTTAGAACTTATGCTTCAGATCATCATATGCATGTAACCTGTATCACACCCACCACAATTACAATGCATAACCTTACAAAATGAGTCATTTTATCTATTCCTCTCTCCCACTTCCGTTTTCCTTCAGACAACTCTATAATATTTTGTTTATGATTTCTTTTTATTGCTCCAGTTGATTTAGTTTACTTTAGTTTTTAATATTATGCTTATGAATAAAACATCTGATCTCACTATGCTTTCTTCCTTACTTCACTTAGCATAATCTTCTCAAGTTTGATCCATCATTCTGCAAAAGGAATTATTGCATCTTCTTAAATACCTGAGTAATAGTCGATGAAGATGTGTGTCAAAGAATTTCAACAGTCATCCACCTAAAGATGGGCATCTGGCTAGATTTGGCTATGGCAAATAATTATACTATGAATGTAGGGCTGCGGATACCTTCTATTATCTAATCTATGTTCTCATGTTCCTTGGATAGTGCTTAGGCGTGATTTTAAATTGTATGGTGTTTACAGCTTTAGTTTCTCACTTATTTTTTATAATTTTCAAAAAATGACATTTTTGTGTATAAACAGTCAAAACTTCCCAATTAAAATAATTTTTTGAGGTACTATTAGTCATTTAATGAGATTATAGCCTTAAAAAACACTTTCATTACTTTATTCAGTTGTTTTAACAAGAATAGCATAAGTAAATATGACTGGAAGTTGAGGAGCCTGGTATATCAATAAACAGTCGACTTTACTTTTTGCCATAGTTTAAGTAACATGGCTAAAACAGTCTTTAAGTTTATGGTATTCCTGTACAGACTTATTTTAATTTTTAAGTAATGTTCCTGAAGCATATTTATTATTTTTTCCTGTTATTGTGGAGGTGGGGACACCTACACACATATATATGATTAAAGCAAAACTGAATTTTCGAAATTGTAAATCAGTAATTTGAAAACATTTTTAAGGGACTGTTATCTTTTTTTGGTTCTAGGTAAATGAATTTGAAACATGAACAATATAAACAATTTTATGTTTTGCATTTAAAAATTTTTGTGAAATAGATAAATACTATAAGCTCACAGTTTAGTAAGTGTAAGGAGAGAATAATTAAGAGCAATTTTAAAGGAAAAATCATAAGTATTATACGTAATACTAAAGTATCTACATTAATAAGCAAAAATTATAATAAAAATATATGGATGTAAAATTAGTCATGTGAACAGAGAGTATTCAATAATAGTGAAATATTAATTCATTACTGAAACAGTAAAAACTGCCTTAGCATTCTAGAAATAAAAGGCCTTTTTAAATTTTTAAGAAGGCAACCAAAAACTCTGTGGATAAATGTCATAATCAGTGGAAAAGTTCTGAGAAGTTTGTCTTGTCTATTCAAGAAACTCCTCTAAGACTTCTTCGCAAAATTTGTTTTAAGGTCTTGAATTCCCTGAGATGTAGCCTGTCCATGGAGTTCTGCGTCATTGCTTTTAAATCAGAATACCAGTTTAGCTAATTGGAATATTTGAATGGAGAGGTTAATTCTATTGAGGCTGATTTTTTTTGTGTGTGTCCCCCATTCATGGTTCATAAAATTTCATTTGAGAGATACACGATGAATTGTAGGGAATTTCCTTTTGAGGTAAATGTTAGGGCTTATAAATAAAAGAAAAAGAGGGGGTATTGTGGTTCCCATCTAAGAGGGGTCCCAAGGCCCCAGGATCAAGGAATCCTCTAAGAATTCCATGGCTCTAACAGTACGTGCAGTTGGGAGTAACCATGGCAGCAGATGCCATGATGCAAATGCAATGGGTTCCAGACATTACTTACATCTGTTAGGGCCCACAGCCTGTGTCTGGGCCCTACACAATTCCCCCCCAACTGAACTATGGATGAAAGAACAAGGCCATAGGTTCCCAAAGGTTCGCTTTATCACCTGATCACTTGACATCCCATTATTCATAAATTTGCTCGAGCAGGGTCAGTAACATTTCCATTTGATCCTATCATGTGCCAGTGTAGCCCAATGGAATCTGGTTGCTTCAGGAATAAAAAGAGCCTCAAACCGTTCATTCAGTCTTGATGAAGAAGTCTGACCGTCTTGTAGCTGGGCGACCACGTGATCTTTTGACATCCCGTGGGATTCAGTCAGTAATGGCTCTAGTCCAGCGGTCATCTCCAAATCGCATTACATGTCCAGCCCATCTGATTTTCGATGCCTTGGCAAACGAGACATCATCCCTGATTCTGAAATAGTGATGGAGGTCAGAACTCCGGATTCCTTCTCTCACTTGAGTGAGGCATGATATTCAAAGCATAGCTCTTTCAATTCTTCTTTGGGAGACCCAGATAGCGTTCTCATCCAGCTTTCCTAGGGCCCAAGTCTCTGAGGCATATTTTAATGCAGGGAGAATGGTGGAGTCTAAGAGGTGTGCTCGGAGTTGAAGGTTCTTTGTCCTTTTAGCTATTTCTTCAATGCTCTTGAAGGCATTCCATGCTGCTCTATTCCTCCTGCGCAGCTCAGGTTTTAGGTTGTTCATCATGTTGACTTCTCCACCTAGATACAAATATCTCCTGCAGTCAGATATGTTTTTTCTGTTGAGTGAATGGGGCCTCTGTACTAGTTCATTTTTCATGAACATAGTTTTATTGAGATTCAGCTGTAAAACTATCCTTCCAAATTATTGGTCAAAGACATCCAGCATTTGTGCTGCTTGGCGAATGCTTGGTGTTATTAGAATGATGTCATCAGCGAAGCGGAGGTGGAGTAGTTGTGGAATGTCTATCTTCACTCCCATTCCTACCCATTCTAATTGTCGCATGATGTTTTCAAGGGTGGCACTGAAGAATTTTGGTGAAATGGTATCACCCTGCCGAAGCCTTCTTTTGACATCAATGATCAGATCCTTGTAGAATGGTGAGATCCTGGTGGTGAATCTGTAAAACAGCTCACAAATGATCTTGATGTATTGGGTTTGAATGTCCTGTTTGGCCAGGGCTTCGATGACTGCTTCAGTCTCCACAGAACCAAAGGCTTTCTTTAAATCAATGAATGTGAGACAGAGCAGCAGCTTTTACTCCCTAAAAACTCAATGAGCTTGGTTACTGTGTGGATATGGTCGATTGTTCTAATCCTTTACAGAAGCCAGTATGCTCGCATGGTTGTACTTCATCTAATGTTCTGCCAATTCTGTTCAGGATGACTTGAATGAACAACTTGTAGATGACGGAAAACAGGCAGATGGGGTGATAGTTGCCAATGTCATGAATGTTTCTCTTCTTTTTACAGTAGAACTGTCCTGCTGGTTTTTCATTGGAAGGGCACCTTGCAATCAGACACGTAGTGTGAAGAGCCAAACCAGTGTATTGATGAGTACTGATGGCAGATTCTTCAAGTGTTCAGATCTGACTTTGTCTGGGCCTGATGCTGATCACTTCTTTACTGACGAAATGGCATGTAGGATTTCAGAAGGGAGAACATCCATCCTGTGGAAATTGATATGTGAGCAGGTGGATGTGGCTATCAAAGAGATCTGAGTAGAAGTCTTGGATCATCTTCTCCACAGCCACTCTGGAAGATGTGATAGAGCCAGCAGGGCATCGGCAGGCAGTCATCTTGGTCTTATAGTTGGCAAAGGACAGGCAGGCATTGTGAATGCTTTTCCCAGCTTCTGCTGCATCGGCCAGTATTTCTGTTCTTCTCTCTTTGATGTCTTCCTTTATCGCTTCTCTGCACTGCTTAGCAAACTTGGACGTTAGCATTTGGTTGCCTGAGGCCCGCGCCGCCCCCATGTTGGCTAATGAGCATGAGAGTTTTTGAAGACAGGTGTCCTTTTGTGTCTTTCTCTCTCTTGACCTTCTTCACACAATCATGGAGGTGCTGAACCAGTTGATTGTATTCTTCATCAATGTCGTCAATGATGGTGTCTTCCCATGTTGCCATAATGGTTCCAGAGAGTTCCCAGTTGGTGGTAATTCTGGGAGGTCTCTTGTTAAACATGCAGCCTTTTCTCTCTTTGCATGAAGTAAATTTTTTGCACAACGGAGATGGTGGTCCGATTCTGTTTGGAATTTTGGGATGACAGCAACATCTGTCGGGCAAAACTGTCGATTGAAGATGATGTGGTCAATTTCATTGTGGAACTGTCCACCAGGAGATTCCCATGCCCAACATTTCAATTCATCCTTCTGGAACTGTGAATTACCGTGAATAGTCTTGGTGGACATGATGAACTCAGATAGTCTCTCACCCTGTTTGTTCCATTCTAGGCCATGTGCCCGAAGTGGAGTTCTTCAGCTGATGTTCTCTGTCCTGTATTAGCATTAAAATCACCAACTATGATCTTGTAGAAGGTCTGATCTTTTTATAGAACTCCTCCAGTTCCATGTAGGATTTCTCAAAATTTCTTCCTTGTATGTGGGTGTTGGTGCATAGATCACAAAGATAGAAATTGCTGGCAGTGGGCCACATCTCTTCAAGTGTAATTGTCCTATCCAGTTTGTTAGGCATTCAAATGAATCAATGTTCATGGCCCTGTTACTGAAGGTTGCTTTTAGTAAGTCTTCTGTTTCTTGTTACTTTTTTTGCTTCACCTTCCTGCTCACTGCAGTAACCTTTTCCAGGGACCTCTAGATCTCTGTGGCAGTTTTTTGGGGCATTTGTGCAGGTTCCTATCTTCAGGGCTTCTATCTCCTGGAAGGATTTTTTCAGGGCATCACTTTTCAGGTCCTCTCCCAGGACCTCACTTCTCAGGACCTCTTTCCTTAAGTCCTTTCTGTTCAGGCCTTTTCTTTTCATGGCTTCCTTTATTTCGTTATCTAAGTCCTTAACTCTACTTTCCTGTTTCACTATTTTGCCCTGTTGCCTCTGTTTTTCTGTTATCTGTGTACCTAATCTATTTTTTTTTGTTTCTTTCCTGTTTGGTCCTGTTGCCCTGTTGCCCTGTAGGCCTGCAGTATTGGTGCTAGGCCTTGGACTCAGGCACCTGGCCTTGGTACTCTGGTGTTGGCCTTCGGGCCCAGGTATTAGGATCAGCTTGTTCCTGGTGCTAGCTACCCAGCCCAGGACCAGAGGCTCCCTTGCCCAGGTGCTAGCCTTATGGTCATGCAACAGGGGCCACTGCTGTCTCTGTCTGGAAGGTGCCTGAAGCTCTCCTTGTGGCCCTATTTACAATCTCAGGCCAGGTTTAGAATTCTGGCCTCAATTGACTAACAGATTCCCAACTGGTGTTTCACCAGGTAATTCCCCCCCACCCCCTTTGTTTTTTTGAGTCTGCTACTTTCAATATTCTGTCTCCATTTTGGTTGTTTTCATTCAAATTGCAATTTTTTGGGTTTTTTTTCTATGTTGATCATATTTGCTGGGTTCTTTCTGGCCTCTTGGATCTTTGTTCCTGCTCTTCTCAACTCTGGAAAATTATGAGCTATGATTTTTTTCTGACCTTATTTTCTTCTCCAAATTTTATTTTATTAACGCGTTCCAAGGTATATTAATCAGAGTTGAGTTCTTAATTTTCCACCACCGGTCCTGCCACCAGTGTCAACTTCTCTCCACCAGTGTTCTCAGGTTCCCTCCTTAATGACCTACCCACCACAGCACCACCCCAGCCTGCCATCTTAACAGGCATCTTTTCAGTTTTGTTATTAAAGTTTGAGTTTCCTGATTTTGGTGTTGACCTTGTTGTTCAGATATTTAGTTCTGTCATTCCTTGGCAGGCTTCGTGTATATGATGTGCCAAATTCCAGTAACAATTATATTAGGTCATCCCATGACTAAATGGTTTGAGGCTCTTTATGTTCCTGTAGCGCGTGCCCTGGCTCTACTGGCATGAGACAGGACATATGGAGATATTACTGGTGCCCGCCTAGAATAGATGATCAACGGGAAGATCGTGATCGTGATCACCTAACACCATCAGTATACCTGAATCCCCTTGACCCTTCCTTCCTTTAATTCTTATTTATCTCTTCTCCCCTTTCCCTTCACTTTATTATTATTATTTTTAATCTGTACTCTGGAGCTAAGGGCAATTTAGGAATTTCCCCCTTCATTTTTTTTTGCTTTTTTTTTGGGGGAATGTCACACCCTGCGACGCTCAGGGGGTTACTCCTGGCTCTGCACTCAGGAATCACTCCTGGAGGTGCTCAGGGGACCATATGGGATGCAGAGGATCAAACCCAGGTTGAAATAGGCCCGCCATGTGCAAGGCAGCCCCACTTGCTGGGCTATCGCTCCGGTCCCAGGAATTCCCTCTTTAAACTCTTGCATTTCCTCATCCAATCACTCTAAACACCACCTATAAGTTATATCATCCTTGTATTTGTCCTTCTGGCTTACTTTATATAACATATCTTCTAGTTCTACCTATAATGCAGCAAATTGTGTTCTTTCATCATTCCTTTCAGCTACATACTGTTTCATTGTGCATATATATCACATCTTTGTACTCAACTGACCTGTTTTGAACATGTAGATTGATTTCAAATCTTGACTATCGTACTGAGTGTTGCAATACAATTGTGTGCACCTAGGTTTAATTAATGGTTTTCATTGGTTTCCCTTTCTATTCTTCGTGGAATCAGTGATTCTTATCATGTTCCACTTGACTCAATCCTATTATTCTCTTATATACTGATCATTTCTTTTCAAACTGTTTTCCATCTTCTGTTGTTTTCTTGAATTTTTCCGGTTCGATTCCCGGCATCCCATATGGTTTCCCGGCATCCCATATGGTTCCCCGAGCACCGCCAGGAGTGATTCTTGCATCTAACCTTGGAGTTGAGCTCCTGTTATACAGCTTCTCAGATCCTCTATTGCATATGTTATAAAACCAGTAATATAATTTATTTCTGAAAATTCTGAATATAATATTCTCATTCCCTCTTTCGTATTTTCTTTAACTTTACTTGCTACCTCTGCTATCATTTCTTTGATATCGTTAAATATCTTCAACATGGTCTCATTCAAACTATTTTTTGAAAATGTATACTACTGAATGGTAATGGTAGATACTTGTGTTTCATAATTTAAACTCATTGAACTTGATTGAATTTTACATCTCTTCCACATTGGATTTATTGTGGTCTTGTGTTGAGGAAGAATATTTAAGCTAACCCCCCCACCCCTGTAGATATCACCTGGGACAATAATTTCACAGGGATATGTGAGTTGGGTTGGAAGAACAGCTAACGACAAGAGATATGGAGTTGACTGTCTGCCAAGGTGGTGGAGAGTTAAATATTACATTGAAAAATTGTTAATTCTGGTGTATATTTAAGTATATGTATTATGTATAAGCAAATAGATAAATAAGCAATTTTATTATTCATCTCTTTATATTATTCATTGTTTTTACTAACATTTAAAGTTTTCTATGAAGAGAGAAGCATATGGAAACTTTGGATTACGGTTAGGAATAATATTTTAGGATATTCTTTCATTTTAAACTTGCTTTGTCACTTGACTAAGAATTATTTCCCTCACTATGTTTTAAAATCAAGTTATAAATTCTGTCATTATAAGGTTCTTACTTGGGTCTAATGTAAGATAATATACTTTAGTCTACATAAATGTACTATATTTGCTAGTTTGAAAGTAGAATTAAGTACTAAAATGTATCACTGCATGTATTAGAAGAATCAAATAGGATTATTGAGAAATTTCTGTGTTTTTTAACCATCTCAATATTATAAATAAATGTGAAAAAAATTCACCTTAAAACCAGTAAACCCAGTCTAACAAAATGTGCTGTCCTGACAATTATTAAAGATGTATTTCATGATCAAAATTCTAAGTACAGCACAACATTTTTGTTTGTTTCAGTTACAAATATCAGTTATTTCCATTAATTTGATATGTTAAAGATATGGACTTCTGTAAGATATTCAGAAACTATAGATTTAAAACAGTTGACTTCAGTTTGGCAGACTTTTTTTATTTATAGCAGTTAGGAGATTTCAGAATATAGCCTTTCAAAAAAATGCTACTAAATTATGTTGGAACTGACAGGATAGAAACACAGAAATATATAAATTGAAGACTACTTTGTTGAGTTATAATAAAATATATATCCAAGAAGTGAGGATAATAGAATCTAAAGTGAGTTAAAATATATCTTCTATGTGTTAGAAAATTATTATATTTTATCATTAAGAGGTAGATGTTGTTTTGGCAACATCTACTTATCACTTATGTACAGATTTAATGGTGTTTGTGTGTGTGTTTATTGTAGAAACTATGAACCTAGTCCCTTATAGTCTATGATGTATATGGCTCTTTGCATTATTCAGAAAAGACTATTATCTTAATACAGAATTTTAAAGGAACCAATAAAACTCTAAAATGCTGATTAATTTTGTTAAACTTTTTAACGATTCTCACTCATATATTATATTGCAGATATAAATATATGTAAACAGATTCTATAGTTAATTATTTTGGACATTTCTTGATTTTGTACAAAATAATTTACATATTTGAATTTAGACTGCTCTAAGGTGAAAAATGAAAACCTGAAGCTGCATCTTCAATGCATACTTACTAAAATATAATTTAGTTCTTAATCAATAGTGCTCTCTCAATGATAGCAAAAGACAAGCAAAGTATGGGTAATAAAAATAATTGAAATACATTTAAAAATTGTGATCTTAGCATATTCACTAAAGGAGCGTGGGGGAAAGTGACATGAATCTCAACTTGAGATGCATAATTTCTTTTACTTTATGGAGTAACTCACCCTTGGCTCTCTCCCTCTGGAGATTACCATGTTTAATGGTTCAAATTCAATGTTTTTAACTAATACTTTTTCTTTCCTTCTTACATTTCTCTAAGTGCAACTATTGCATTTCAAACTGGAAAAATGTCAATTAAAACTGTGATTCTATTCTCTGTGAATCATCCAGCAGATATTGAAAAGTGCACAGTCATCCAATCTAGGGAACCTATTGTCTAAAGTAAAAAAAAAATTAGTTTCCTAATGGCAAAGTATAATTCAAATGGAATCTAGGTCTAAAGTTGTCCACTCTGAAGAATAGTGGGCTCGGAAGCAGAGTTAAATGTAGTTCACATTTCAAAAAGTGAATATTCTTAAGTTGAATGCAGTGGATTCTCTACTTTCTCATAAACATAATCTCTATTCTATTCTTTCAATTCCATGCCCAACATTCCACACTCGACTATTTAAAATATTTAAAATACTTTTTTTGCCATGTAATATGAAATAACACCATATACTACAAATATGCCACGTAATACAAGCTACATGAGTACAATTGAGTTCTTCAAATAATGTCATTAAAAACTCAGGCTAGCAATCTATAAGAGAATGGAGAGTGAGAGAGAAGAGAGTGAGAGAAAGAAAGAGAAGAGGCAAAGGGTCTACCATAGAGGCAGACTATGGGAGGAAGGAGAGAATAAGGGGACATTGGTGATGGTAAATGTGCTCTGGTGGAGGGATGGGTGCTAGAGCACTGTATGGCTGAAAACTAATCACAAACAGTTTTTTAATTGATTATATATCTCACAGTGGTATAATAAAATAAAAAATTAAATTAAAAAATCTCAAGCCAAAAGAAAATACTTTCAATCATACCTGTATGTTGTCTCATAAGAGAACATTTCCCACATTTTGTTCTATTCCCATTGCAACCCTTGTCATGGCATAAGTTGTACTTCTTATAGCACCTTAATTGCTAATTCCTAATTAAATAAACATTGTAAAATCATAAAGTCATGACAGATTTTTCTCTGAGTAGCTGGAAATATATATGACATGACGTGATGTGATGTGACGTAACGTAACATACCATAACATAGCATTGCATAACAGCATAACATGACAAAACATAATGTAATTAATATAACATAACAAACATAATATAATATAACATATTATAATATAACATATTACATTAACATAATATAATATAACACAACACAATACAATATAACATAAACATAACAACATAACAACACAACATAATACAACATACTGCATGTAATAAGTATAATAAATATAATAAATATAATGTAATGCAATATATCACTTCACTTGTATCACTTGTCTTCCCGTTGTTCATCGATTTGCTCAAGCAGGCACCAGTAACATCACCATACATCTTGTTAAATACTAGTATAGACCAAAGATATCTGCTCTGTCCAGGGACACAAAGAGTCTCAGATCATTCCTTTAGGTCACGGGAATGAGGTCTATAATTGTTACTGGTTTTTGGCTTATCAAATACAACACGGGTAACTTGCCAGGCTCTGCCATGTGGGTGGTATACTCTCATTGGTAGGCTCTCATCTCAAACATTTATTGATGAATTGCAGCTGCACAAGACAAGGAAAGATCAGCTTAGTGCAATGTAATATAAAATAATGTAATATAATATAATGTAATATAATGTAATGTAATATAATAATGTAACATAATAAAACATAATATAACATAATGTAATGTAATATAAAATAATATAATACAATATTGAGTGTGTGAGAAGATATGATATGATATGATATGATATGATATGATATGATATGATATGATATGGTACGATATGATATGGCATGGCACAGTACAGTATGATGCGATGTGATGTGATGTGATATGATATAATATGATGTCATGTCATGTCATATCATCAATATAATTAATACAACAATATTATTTTTATTAATTTATTAATTAACATATTAATTAATACATAAATTATATAATATAATTGATATCATGCAATCAATATCATATTGTATCATATCCCGTACCATACTGTAACATACTATACCATGCCTTACCATACAAATAATATATATCCCAAAAGTGCTTCCAAGTTTTAATGCACATTTTATTCTGATTCTAACAAATATAAATAATAATAATAAATATTGTTCATTCAGGAGTCCAGTTTCAGAAATAACAAACAAGACGATAACTAAAGAGCTCTTAAATAGAGGCTATATATATATATATATATATATATATGTGTATATATATATAGTATGGTAATATAAACAGGGGAAAATTGCAATGCAATTAGTGTTCCATCATGTAATTGAGAAATTTAATAAAATTTAAATACTCATTTGAGTTAAATTTTGCGAGAAATTAATTAGTAATTTAGTAACCTAGCAGTGTTAATAATAGGTTGCTAAGCAAATTAGTAACCTAGGTAGGGATCAAGAAAAGTGATGAGGTGATTTTAGTGAGCATCCATTGAGGTATCACATTGTTGGAGGACAATGTGGTACATTGCTGGGTTCCTGGACAAAATCCGGGAGCCGGGCCAGGGATCCCCTTCTGCCCCAGGGATTGGGTAGACAGAGAAAGACATGAGAATCCTCGAAGTTTCAAAAGGTTTTAATCATACTTTTCTGGTATAAAGTTCAACAATAGGAAAACATCAGACTTTAGGTTCCTAGCAATGTCCCAGCCACGTGTATGTTTAGAATCCTAGACTGAATGGCCGCTAGCACATGCTAAGGCTCAACAGAAATGAGAATGGAGAGGAGATGAGAGGTGGAGAGAAAAAAAGAAGAGAGGAAGAAAAAGGCATGGAAGAAAGCTTTTATAATTTTTTTAGTCAGCCCTGAGTGGCCCAGGCCCACATCATGGAAAGCAATTAAGATCAATCTCCCTCAGTAACTTCTCCCAGAACCTCACCTAGTTCCATTGAAATGTGATATTTCCCCAGCCAAGTCTGTAGGCCCTTGGTTATCCAGCAGTCCCTAGGCAGATGGGGGAAAGGCATCTGAGATAAACTGTGCCTCAGAACACAAAAAGGATGCATCTGTACCAATGGATATTATACAGCCAGGTACATATTTCTCCAAGTCTTCATAAGAATCTTATCTTTACTTCATAGTTATTTTGTATATTAGCCTTTAGACTTATTAGAGAGTCATCCTTACTTGCTTGCTTGGAGGCAAACTCCATTTTTCTCTTCTAATTACTTAGAGATACAATGTGGCCAGGTAAATATACTATTAAGATCTGTATAGTCCCATGATGATTGTGGTAGCATGAGTGAAAATATTCATACCAGCTGACATAGAATACATGGTAAGATAAACTGCCACATAAAGTCAAGATCCAAACTGTTTTCCAACCCTATCAACAAAGAGGCCTGCAGGAAAAACTCCAAGTACAGAGGCTCTGGGCAACAGTGTATTGCAACATCACATACCTAGTATTTTGATTTGAGGGGTTTGATTTGAATATTCAGATTTTTAAAATGATAGGCTATACATTCATTTAAAATTTTTATGAACAAAAATAACATTTTCCAACTGCTTTTGAATTGTTGCATATCTATTATTAGCTTAGCAGCTCACCCACATATTTTTATTATGACTATCATTATTGGAAATTGAGTCCACACCTGCCCTCACTGACAATTTACTTCTGACTTTTCAATCAAAATAACTTCTGGTAGGGTGCAGGGACCCTAAGTGGTTCTGGGGACTAAACCCTGCATATGATATTCAAGGCAAGCAACATATCCACTGTACAGTCTCTCTGTAACCTGTTAAATTTAATTAAAAATTTGATTTCATCATTTTGTTTTCTCAGAATATTTATTGCTAGTTTTATTTTTTGTTTTAAAATACTTGCTCCTCTATGAATTTCTGAGAACTACACACATAATGCTAACATCAACATTCTGATAATGGGAATTATTTGTTTACTATCTGGCTGGCATAGCAAAATTGGTAGAGTTCTTGGCAGATCTAGATTCAATAAAGCTTTACTGAGATACAGACATGCCCACCTGTCTGCATTTTTTTCAATGGAGGTTTTCCACTATAATGGCAGAATAGAAGTTGAATTGCTATATTGTAAAATATCTTCTCTGAAAATCCTGATATATTTTTATCAGGCCCTTAATTTAAAAATATAATATATACATATACAATTAATGTATAATGGTGTATAGTGTACACACTATACCAATTAGTGTGTACCTGGTCAAGTGGTCTTTATTTATCTATCTTTTAAGTTTCAAAAATATTATTTTCTTTTCTGCTATAGGTTTTCTATCCTTGAACACTTGAACAGCTACAAACTAATTGTGTATAGTGTATACAATTAATTGTAAATATCACGATCACGATCACGATCTTCCCGTTGATCATCTATTTGCTAGAGCGGGCACCAGTAATATCTCCATATGTCCTGTCTCATGCCAGTAGAGCCGGGGCTCGCTTGCTACAGGAACATAAAGAGCCTCAAACCATTATATTAGGGTCATGGGGATGACCTAATATAATTGTTACTGGAATTTGGCATATCGTATACAACACGAGAAGCTTGCCAGGCTTGCCGAGCGGGAGGCAAACTCTTTTAAACACCTCCAAATAAAGCATTGATTGATGAACTGCAGCCGCCGAGCCGGGCTGTGATGGGCTGGTCTGCTGGGTGGAGTTCTGATGAAAGGGAAGTCCAAAAGTGGAAAATGGCGGCGCCCGTGGAGTGAGGAAGGGTGGTCTGGCTTGTTGTGAGGCTCTGATGAGGTGGTGGGCCAGGGCTAGAACCCTCCATGCCTCCCGACTGCCTCATGAACAGCTGTGCACAGGGAGAGCAAGGAACAGCTTTGCCCCATGTGTGAGAGTCTCTGGACCAGCATACCTGGGCTGGATTGAGAAAAAGCTGCTGCAGGGTGGGTGTCGGTGATCCGGGCTGTGATGGGCTGGTCTGCTGGGTGGAGTTCTGATGAAAGGGAAGTCCAAGAGTGGAAAATGGCGGCGCCCGTGGAGTGAGGAGGGGTGGTCTGGCTTGTTGTGAGGCTCTGCCTTGTTGTGAGGCAGTCGGGAGGCATGGCGGGTTCTAGCCCTGGCCCACCACCTCAGCAGAGCCTCACAGCAAGCCAGACCACCCCTTCTCACTCCATGGGCGCCGCCATTTTCCCACTTTTTGGCCTTCCCTTTTATCAGCACTCCACCCTGCAGACCAGCCCATCACAGCCCGGATCACCAACACCCACCCTGCAGCGGCTTTCCTCAATCCGCCCAGGTATGCTGGTCCAGAGACTCTCACACATGGGGCAGAGCTGTTCTTTGCTCTCCCTGTGCACAGCTGTTCATGAGGTAGTCGGGAGGCATGGCGGGTTCTAGCCCTGCCCCACCACCTCGGCAGAGCCTCACAACAATTGTAAATATAGTAATTGTAAATATAGTATATTTTGTTTATACATTAATTGTATATATAATATATATTTTGTATACATATATAAAATTTTATATACATTTTTGTATATATTTATATATGTACAATTACAGCTGAATACTAGCATTTAGCAGTCATGAAAGATGAGTGTGGGATTAGTACTTATATATATAAATTACAGGTATTTCATTATCTGTGGAGAAATTCAAACTGCAAATATAATTTGCTAGAAACATCTTATAAAACACTGATTCTCTCATTTTGCTTGTAACTAATTAAAACAAATCTAGATAATTTATTCTTTGAGTAATATATTTTTATTACTGTTCTTCATAAAGGGATATCCAGGAAAATATAATTTAAAAACAAATATATCTGAGTCTATATTAGAAAGCTTTCATGTTCAAACTATTTTTAAAATTCATTTTCATTTATTTGCTTCTTAGTTTTTAATTTTCATTAAGATACCATAGTTTATAAAGTTTTTATAGTTTAGTTTTAGGCCTACTATGTTCCAACACCAGTTCCACCATGAGTGTCAACTCCCTTTACTTGAATCCACAGATTCTCACCCACACCCACCAACCAAACACCCTTACCCCCTGCCTTCTTGACAAGGAAGTTTCTATGTTTGAAATTTAGATCATTTTAATGTCAACTAGGTTGAGTTTTATTAAGAGACATCCCAGTATTGTGAAAATTGAAAATCTCACAAATTAACGGAGATCCATGCCTTGATTATGAAGCTTTTAAGAATTAAACTTGCATGGTTTTAGTTGCTTTTGTATTTTCTAATTATAAATGGTATTGCCCATATTTCTTCAGAGATATTGGTTGAAAAGTTTGATGGAATTATTTAAGTTTTCTAGGGATACTATTCTTAGATTTGAACTCAGTAGCAAAATGTAAAAATCTGCATATTGATATAGTTTTCAATGATGCTCACCATATTTGTTTTCAATTGCAGTGAGTTAAGCAGCAGCGAATTTTAAATCTGTTGCATATTCTCTGATATCTGTTAGGTTTCAGAATGTTCTCCTTAGTGTGTTATTGGATTAAAAAAGACTATATTGTCAGCATATTAGTTCTCTGTTAGACTACAAATAGGAATACATTGAAAAATTTTAATTCAAGTATTTAAACTCAAACCTCTTACCAAAAGAGTGGAAGTTTTTATTTCCATGTGAGGGATTTACCTTGTCCTACTAGCAAAAATACCTAAAAGTTACTCAAATTATCCTGAGCAACAGTGAATGACACAATTACGTAAGGTGGTCAAATGCAGAAAAGACTATATTTGAATAATCCTCTCACCTTCAGGTCATAACCAGTTTGCAATTTGGGCTGCAGAATGAATGCGCAGACAGCATGGTTTTGTGCGTTGTTTTCTAGCTAGTTTTAAAACACTTGTGATCCATCTATGAGGATCTTTCCCTAAGGTTCAAAATTAAAAACATTTAATAAAGGAAAATATTTTCAAGGGGTGTCACTCTTATTATTAACTTATTCTTAAACAGTGAGCATTGTTGTCAAGGGGCCTTTGCCTTGCCTGCAGTCTGTATTCAAGGTTTGCTTTTGTAATCTGAGTTTAGATCCCTTAGGCTCTCAGCATGTTGGCAATCCCCTGTTAAGACTGTATCAGCAGGGGACAAAGTGAAGTAAAGAGGATTGTATCTGACAGAGAGTTCTTTAAATAAGTTGTTCAATTGATGGGAAAGGTAGGAAGCCTTCCTAGGGTGATTAAATCAAATGACCTAAACTGCTTGATGTGTAGTTTTAACTGATTTTTTGTCTCATTATTCTCAAATAAAATTGTAAAAAAGCAACCAGAGAAATAAATAATATGTAAAAACTATAAGTATCTTAAGTGCTCTGTTATGGAATAATTTTAACTAACAGTATTGCTTTCAAAACTAAATTTTCATGTTCTAAAATGTGATTTCTGATACCAAGGTTCCTGAACTGAAGTTTGAGAAAACTGAGTTTTCAATAAGCCTGCTAGGTTGTTGTGATGCAGAAAAATCAGAGAGGTAGCAAAAAAAAACATGACATGATGAAAACATGGTCTTTAATTGAGCATTTCTATTTGTCTATATAGATTAATCTTTGGTTAAGGGATGGTATCGATTTTCTTTAGCTAGATAAACAGAAGAATAACAGATATGTTAGCAGAATTGAACATGCTAGAACTCCCTGAGTTGCCTTGAAAATTTTCAATGGAATAAGGAGAAACATGAGCATATTATTTGCTTCTGTATTGCCCCCAATTTGTTTCAACATTTTGTGTCCAAAGAATACACAATACTTAATATCTTTTTAAAAAAGAAGTGTTCAAATTCTCTATCTATTCCATTTTAGGAATTATGTTAATATAGTTTCATAAAATTTTTATTTATGAAAGTCTAAATCATAACTACATTTAGACCAAATTGTGGAGATCATAAATATATGTATAATATGCCTTTCCTAAGATTTTTATTTTGATCCTCTTCAAGATTCTTAGATATTTATAGTGTTCTCAAAATTAAATTGCAAATAAAGTGTAATGTACTGAAGTATATTTTAATAAGGAATACTCTCTGCACCATACTTATTTTTAACTAAAAAGAATACTGTTTGCTATATAATTGGTAATATTTGGACTCTGAAGACTGATATATATATATATATTATTATTACTATTATTATTATTATTAGTGTCATTATGATGATGATTATGGTTTGGGGTCATGCCACTAATATTCAGGGCTTTATCCGAAAGCTGTACTCAGGATTTATTCTTCATAGGTGATGGGAATTAAATCCAGGTCTGTCTCATGCAAGGCAAGTTGCCCTCTGTACTATTTTTCTAGACATCCTTTTAATTAATAAAAAACCCACATTAAATTATGTGTGGAGAAAATTCAATGTGTTATATGTGTAAGTCATCTTTATTATTTTTCTAGTTAGTGCTATAACTACGGTTTTAAAAATGCACAGAAAAAACATAGGAAATACTTTGATTGGAGAAGGGTTTGGTGACTGATGTCTAATAGCAGCAAGAAAAGAGGGGGCAAAATTTACAAAATGAGAGTATGTCACTGGTCATTTTTCTGTCTGTTTTCACCGATTTGCACAAGTGGGTGCCAGAACGCCTCTATTTGTTAGGAATGAGGTCCATTATTATTACTACTGTTTTTGCCATATAGAATATACCAGGGGTAGCTTGTCAGACTCTGCTGTGGCTCTGTGTTCATCCCAGGGGACCCAGTCTTTTTCTATGTCAGACCATCAACCACACAGGGTACGTGGGGCAGAGCCCTGGGTATAGACCAGCCTGTCTCCTGTCTGCTACCTGCTGACAAAGCCGGGCACTGCAGCCACACCTGCAACAACTTGAGTGAGCTACAATTTGCCTACATAATTAAAGAAACAACAAAAAATAAAAAGAAATAATAAATAATGATTTATAGAAGATATTTACTCATCACTCTTGATGAGGACTCAATATCAAATATATAAAAAAGAAATATTTAAAATTCAACAACAAAATAAATCCAACTATAGCTGGCAGAAGATCCAAATGGATAATTCTCCCCAAAAAGACCTTCAGATGCCCAGTAGTCATATGATATTTGTCATCTCTTATTTTAGGGCATGTAAATCAAAACAATGAGATGACATCTTTCAAGAGTGGAACGGGGACTAGGAAATTAACACAGGGCTTAAAATGGTTACCTTTGATGCAGCCAAACCTGTTTAAATTCCTGATACTACATATGCTCTCCTAACTACCACCAGGAATGTTCCCTGAGCACAGAATCAGGAGTTATATCCAACCATTACTGGCTGTGACTCTAAAACTAAAATAACACAACAACTGTAAAAATAACTAATACATGAAAGAAACAACAATGTTGCAGAGGATATGGAGAAAATGGAACTCATGCTTTTGTGGGAATAAAAATTAGTATAGTAATTATGATAATTAGTTTGTAAATATATATCATTTTGCTTACATATATAAATATATATTAGTTTGTACATATATATTCATATACATACTTTTGAATTTTTACCTGACAAATAATATACTATTTGATTACTAAAAAGATGACTTCAGATTAAAGTTTCTAATCAGAAAACTTTTCATATTTGTTCTAAATGGGCCTGCATTAATCAATGGGGATATCTTGAAAGCAGTACTCTATCACTCTCCCATTCATATAGATATAACTGTATATTGTCACAAAATATATTTATTAAAAAGGATAGAGAAAGCTTATCTTTGAGAAATGGTTCCATACACTACTTCAACTATTTTGAACAATATTTTAATCTATGTTTTTCACTAATATCTAACTGACTTTATAGTCATTTAACTATGATGCACCATCAAACGATGCTATCCCAAGAGTAATCAGTGATGATGTTCTTCCAATGGTAATGTGGCATTCAAATATTTTTTATAACCATAGCAATCATTGCAAATGAAAGTGTTACTGCTGCAAAATCTCAACAAAAGTACCTTAACTTGTGACAGCATACTGCTGCTCTATAAAAATGTTTTAGTTTATTTACTAGTAGAACAATGAAGTATTTCCTCAGCAGCTTACACATTTTGCTGCATTTCAATAAATTGTTCATGATAAGTCAAACACAAGCCAAATTATAACAATCAGTAATTGACTTATAGATTTATAAAATATAAAAGTGATTAAATATAACATAAATCATGCACACATAGAAAAAAAATTAGGTAGAGATATATGTATAAAAATACAGAACTAAGGTATTATCTAATAGACCTTTCAATGATCAAAGTTGGAATACGGGATCAAAATAAATAACAAGCGTATTGTATTATATCCAATAACAGTCAAATATCCATGAGTTCATATTGATAAATATACATGTAAATATCATTACAAATAATTACAGGTGTTGGATTACACTTTTGTTCACAGAACTTGGTCTCCTACTTCCCAGTCCTGGGTTTGTATTATAAATGAAAAGTTGTTTCTCTCTTTCTTGTATGCCCTTTATATATTCTTATGCTAGTACAAAAGCTTTTTGTATAGGCATAGGAAGAGAGTTAAGACTGTGCATTGTGATATCGAGTTAATTAACTCTTAATTAGTTACTCCTGAGCATCTGTCATATTTCCTAACTTAGTTGCCCTTAGATTGATTCTAATTCCTTTCACTCCAAAAGGAGGGTTCCATCACGGACTGGGCAAGCTATGAGTAACCTACTGTGGCCTTGACATGAAATGGACTGAATATCCTTAGCATTATTATAAGCTAAGACTGTGGTCATGGAACAAATTCTGTCATGACCCAAAAGATAAGGCATTGATTAAGGACTTGTTGGGATTAGGAAAAAGAATCCTGGCCAGAGGAGTGTAGTATGTAATATATTGTGAGAAATTCATATAGGGAAAAGGATCCAATTTGTGTACACTAAGATTGTAAGTGTAATTATCATTGCAGATGCAGTACCTTAACTATAACAAATTCGTATATCTACACATATAAATCTGTAAAACAAATTTCAAATAATAAAGAAGCAAGTAGAAAATCAGTGTTATAATACCATAGTAATTATTGCTTTACTCATGATATTAAGGAACTCAACATACAGTATACGATGATGAAAAACAACATGTTCTGTAAGTCATGTTAATGTCAAGAAGACTTTGGTATGATACAATGAGAAGGGAAACTTTATTTCTTTGAAGATTTTTATGCAAACCTGTAATTGCAGCTTAAGCATATGAAAACATCATGCACCTTCTAGTTGAAGCAGAGACTACAATTTGATTAGCACTCTTCAAAATTATCAAAGGCATAAAAAACAGAGCCTCAGGAAATGTCACAAATCACAACAGGTGAAGTAACATGATAATTCAATAAAACGTGTCATTGTGGTTTGAATTTGACACTATGCAAATTTATTTATAAAGAAAATAAATATGAGGAGCTAGAGCGATAGTGCAGTGAGTACTGTGCTTGCTTTGCACAGAATCAAACTGGGTTCAGTCCCTAACACTGCATATTGTTTCCCCAGTCCTGCCAGGTGTAAGCCAGAGCAACATTGAGTATGGCCCCTCAAAAAACAACAAACAACAAAATGCTTGAAATAAAAGCCTACTGTTCTGTTAATAAGAAAATGGTATTGCATTATCTCTCTGAACAACCTAGTATGGTTTTTATTTGATGTTATCATTAAAGATAAAAAGAAATGTTTGAAGACAACTGAGAAAAACCATTCTTAGTGCCCCTGTGACATCAACACACACACACACACACACACAAAAATGCATGAGACTTGAATAGAACACAGTATTCCATAAGGGATCTCACTGAGAAAATATTGCAAAAGACTAGAGAAAGCAGTTATCACGTAGGGAGTCTCAACTCTGCAGAACACAGACTTGTGGATAAAGTCACAGCTAAAGAGCACTTCACCTGGGTGAAGAATAGGGAGAAGCAGACACTGAGAAAGAAAAAGACTAGCAAGCTGGCACTAGACAAAAAATGCCAGCCAAAGGAGGGAGAGAACTGAATGTAAAGCTCACATAACTTATAGTTTTACACGGGTACTTGTTAAGTTAAAAAAAAATAAAAAAAGACATGTATCTCAATAGAGGGCTGCTGTTCCTGGACAAGAAGGATATAGCCATTCTGGAGGTGATTCCAGCATAACAAGGTTGCAACAGTTTTATCAAACAAGCTCACTGTCTGAGCTGACTAACCCTGCCACACTCACAGGTTCAAGATAGACTGGTGAAAACTTAGGTTTTCCACAGAATTCAGTTTTGTACCTTAATTCACTTCGTCCTAAGGAATCATGAGACTTAAACCCAACAAAATGCAGACACAATTGGCTTGATTTAAAGGAAGCCAAGCCCAGTCAGGCCCAGTCAAGCCCAGATTCTCAAGTGTCTGAGATTCATCTCTGGCCAATAGGATCACAGCAGCTCTGCCCAGATAAAGAAGAAAACTTGGTCCTATAGAGGTTCAATTTTTTGTGCCTATAGCTTCTGTGCCAAGAAATGCATAGAAATTGGAAAAAATCCCAGCATAAATGGATGCTACTTTCCTGAAGACACTAACGACAGGAAACTTACATCTCAGAAGCCCTGCAAGTAGCAGTCACTACATAGGTGAGTGTTATTTTTAGGTGAGGATTTGGAGCAGTTATGCCTAATCGTACCAGAAAATGCAAAAACTCCCCAGAAGCTATACAGATAATGTTTAAAAATACCTGTCATTGGGAATACATGAAGACAATCTTTACAATTCAGATGGACTGTGATACAAAGTCAAGGTAAATACCAGGAACTTGGAATACTGGGCCCCAACCATGACTAACTATACTTTGGTGCTATAGCAACTACAAGCCAAGGGTGCCATACATTGTCTGTTAGTATTCGGGCGCATATAACTCATAGTCACAGGCACTAGTTTGATTTTTCAAGTATTTAAGAATTCCTAATGGCTCCTAGAAATTAATCAGTAGGCACTACCTTGATATTTCAGACAGAATCACTGTATTGGTATTCAGGTCAGCAAGAACTCACATTTTCAGCCTTAGTTTCCATGAAGCACTACAGATAATGAAAAATTAAAGAACTTATCTGTGTCAACAGATGGAGACAGAATCCCAAACAAGCCCTCAACTACATGAAAACTTTTTCATAATTCCAAGGAAGATTTCAGAGTAACAATGTTCTTGACATTAACTGAATGAAGAGAATCATTGGAGGATAAAATCAATAAGCTTTATAAAAGATGGAAAAAATTAAAGAATCAAGACAACAGCAGAATAGAAGTCAAAAACCAAATCAATGACCCAAAGGCACATGTCACCAATAAAAAGAGATAATAGAAATGATGTTTTTAAAGAATAAAATTTAAGAAGTATGTTTTATAATATCATTAATGACAACCTCTACATCATAAGAACTGCAGAAGATAAAAGAAGACAAAAGGAAGAAATGCTGGTAGAAGAACTTTCTCAAACTGAGGATGAACTTGTACATGATTCAGGAGACCTTAAGAATTTTGTATTAAAAACTTTAGCAAAACAGCACTAAGACAAAAGACACATTTTGATCAAAATAGTAAAACCTAAGAACAGAAGAGTTCTAAGACTCCTTAGCATAGCTAGTGTTAGTGTTCAAACTGTGGCTGGCATACTTATCATTCAGATTGAAACACTTTCAATAAAGACAATGTAATTTTGTGAGAGTATCACTAAATAGCAGGGTACTGATATCAAAGTCTGAAATGTACCTATGTTTTTGCATCTATCTCTTCATTCAATAGTCAGGAAATAAGAAATGTCAAAGGAACTTCTTTATGTAGCATCACTTACATGTGACATATTAAGAGTGCTATCAGTCAATAAAAAAACTGGTTCTAACCAGTTAACTCTGAGCAGAAAGTACAAATTTGCCATGACCTAATTATGATGCTAGGAATAACACCAAGCTTTGAGTAACATTGGTGCGCTACATTTTATAGATCAAATCTGACACTGAGCTCATCAATGACAATGGATTTTGGACTAGATACTGGTGGATATAAGAATTTTTTTTCTGTTTACTAAGGTGCAACTTCTTATTCTTTCATTTACTTTTGTTTCCTTTCTGTTTTTCTGTCTGGTTCATCTATCCAATTATGGAAGCGGAGTTTTAAAGGCTATTTAAAACTTTCACCGCTATTACTTTGTCCTCAATATATTTTTTAAGCCTGTTAGCACTTATGCTAACTGTGTTGTCCCTTCACTTGGTACATCTATCTTAATGAATGTCAAGTCCTCTTGCTTTGTCAAAATTTTAACAACCATCCCGGTCTCATTGCTTTTCTTAGTTTTAATGCTGGTTGGTCTAACACAGGGCTGACTGTCCCTGATTTCTTCTGTTGACCAGCTTTCTTCTGATGTCCCTGCTTTCTTCTGTTGTCCCTGCTTGTATGATTGGTGTTCAACTATTCGACCTATGCTCATGTGCATCACATGACTGCAAGAGTATTTCTTGTAAGCTGTAGAATTATGTATTTTGTATCCTAATTTTTCATCTAAAGAAAGCAAAGGCATACTCATCCATCCATCTGAAGAAGGCTGGGACAATCATACTTTTATTAGGCCAAATAGCATTCAAACTTAGCACTTGACAGAAAATAAAATTTGAATCAGTGGAGTAACTACACAGCTAGAGAAACTAGAAAAAGAACATTAAAGGAAACCTAAAATAAGCAGGTGAAAGACATTTTTAAAAATTAGTACAGGAGTCAATATAGAAACCAGGATAAAAAGACAAATGGTAAATGACACAGGAAACTTTGTTTTTCTGAAGCATAAATATGATCAACAAATGTTTACCTGAATTATGAAGAAAAAAGTAAGGAATAAGGGATTAAAAGTGTATTTATCACTACATATACCTCAGAAATACAAAAGGTCATAATTATATGACACCAAGCTGTAGAACTTATATGAAAATAATAAATTATTAGGAGCATATAATTTTCCAGATCTGAATCAAGAACAATAGAAATGTTTTAGCCAATCTCAAAAAGGGAAAATAATCAAAACAACCCCAGTACAAAAGCCAGATCCAAATGGCTTCAATAATGATTTCTACCAATCGTCAAAAAAGATATATTGCAGGGTTAGCCACATGCAAGGCAAACATTCTGTCATCTAAACTGTCTCTCCTGACTCTAATATTTAAAATTTCAAACAATTAGGAAAATGGTTTATATAATTATATATGCTATAGCAATAAGACATATTTCTTGTACAATTATTTTCCTTTTGGCCAATAGATTGGTAGGTTATGGGAGGAGTGTCATCTCCCAAGGGTGCTTAGGCAGCCTAGATATTCTGCCGACAATTTTCCATCAACAAGATTTGAAATCCATGCAATGATTCAAGGACACATACCTGCATGGACACGGTGTCAGGGGTTATCATTGACTTCTCTGAGGTGCCTGGGCCTCCAGGACTCATCTTGCAATGTTTAGACAAAAATGACAATATAATGCCAGAGATTGAACTGGGTGAACTAGTAAGCCACATAAAAGCCACGAGCCTTACCCCAGCACAATTTGTTGCACAAATTTATTTATCGTAGGAGGTATCTCCCATGCTTGATACTACCAGGGTCTTGATGCGATTCCAGAGATAAAACTCAGGTCCACTAGGAAACTATTCCCAATTTGATAAATTTCCATGTCAATGAACCTATTTTCCAAAAGCACTAGTAAATAGCTAAATAGAAACAAATCACAATGTACAATTTGTAGAAATAAAAATGGATGACATAGTATCGAACATTAATAAATACAAAATGCTTTATTAGATGAAATTAGACTGGTCAAAATACACAAATTTTAGTCAATTTATATATGATTTTTAGACAAATATAGACGTTAAGAAACTAGTGTAATGGCGACTTGTGAAGAGAAAGGCAATTAGCTGCAATTGAATATGAAGGAATTAATGAAAGTAAGTAGTATTGTAACTGAGTAACACCCAGGCCTTATCATCCATCTGTCCATCCGTCCATCCGTCTGTCCGTCTGTCCTTCCGTCCATCTATCCATCCATCCATCCATCCATCCATCCATCCATCCATCCATCCATCCATCATCCATCCATCCATCCATCCATCCATCCATCTGTCCGTCCGGTCCGTCCGTCTGTCCATCCGTCCATCCATCCATCCATCCAGCATTAAGTAGTTTGGAGTTGAGATTAAGTATTGTGTGAACTTTTTTGCATTAGACTTAAGGCTCTAAGTCCCAAATCTGAACTCTGTGGCTTTAGGGTACACTCATCATCCTTCAGACACCAAATCAGGGGTTCCTGCTGCTTTTCTGTCACTGTATCACTGTATCCCGATATTGATCGATTTGCTCCAGCGGGCACCAGTAACATCTCCATACGTCCTATCATGAGCAAGTGTAACCCAAGGGCATCTGCTTGCTTCAGGGACAGGAAGAGCCTCAAGCCATTCTTCAGGTCATGGAATTTAGGTCTATAATTGTTACTAGTTTTTGGCATTAGAAAAAAACACATGTAGCTTGCCAGGCTCTGCCATGTAGGTGGTATACTCTCCTGCTCTTTATCTAGATATGGTAACTGCTAAAACAAGATGATATTGTTCAATTTGACTCTGTAGAATTCAATTCAAGTTAATGTTGCATGAATACTTTATAGGATACTATTCAAGTAGATGTTGCATGAATAACTGGCAACTTTTATTTTAACAAGTGAAGGCAGTGAAGTGATAATATTGATAAATACTTATTTTTTCCACTAAGAAAGTAGTATAGATCAAGAGAAGCATATTGGAATGATGATATTTTCTGATGATCCTTGCACCATTGTTTATAAAAAAGGAGATTTTATGTCAGTCCTTATGTCTAAATAAAACTATCAACAAAAAAAAGAACAAAAATATGGCTTCAAATATATGCTTCCAAATGTGGAAGCAACCACGAAGTCTTACAGCAAATAAATGAGTAAGTAAACTTACATTTAAAATAGTATTTGCTACTTATAAAATGCCTAAAAAGACATAGAGAAAAATTGTGCATTCCCAGGTAATAGTTGCCAATTCCTGACCAGACTAAATTTGTCTTATTCTTGTAATATTTATTTATTTATTGATTTATTTGTTTGTTTGTTTGTTTTGCTTTGGGGGTCACACCCGGCAATGCTCAGGGGTCTCTCCTGATTTTGCACTCAGGATTTACTCCCTGGCGATGTTCGAGGGACCATATGGGATGCCGAGGATCAAACCCGGGCCGGCATGGGTCGGCCATTTGCAAGGCAAACACCCTACCCACTGGGTTATCGCTCTGGTCCTATTCTTGTAATATTATATCCTTAAAAATGTTTCTCTCTGTATATACAAAACTGTGATAGCAAAAAACTAAAATCAGAATTTCTAGCACTTGTGAGGAAAGGAGAGAGATGATGAATAGGCAAAATAATTAGGTGTGTTAGGGCAGTGAAACTATTTTGCTTCATACCATACAATTATCCAATTTTCAACCTAATGGATGCATAGCATCAGTGTAAATCACTAAGTAAATTATTGGCTTTTTGTTATAATAACATGTCAATATATATCACTGTCACAAAAGTGCTATTTTTATGGATTATTAATAATGAAATTAATGGAGAAACTGTTATAGAGTTTATGAGACTTTTATGCACTTCTGAACCATCTGTTATGAATATAAAGGGGTTAGAGATAGTTTAAAGGAGACACAGGGTGTTAGAATTACTAATTATATTTATATGATAATACGTTATGATGAGTACGTAAATATGGAAATTGATTAAAGTATATGTAACACATAAACGTTGTATATAAATAAATAATCCTTAATAAGTTTTTAAAATATTGAGATGATCTATTTCTTTTTCCAGATATATTTCTATAGCATGAAATGAATCCATATAATCTTTATTGACAATAGATATTAAGCATTGGTCTGCTAACAAGCTTCAGAACACATTTTTTGCATACTATCCTCTCTGTCTAGTGCTTGAGAAGGTAATTGTGATATTTCATGTTGAGCAATGCAAAAGCAGAGGAACAATTCTGACTATTCTTTACAAAACCTTTCCAGGAAGTCATTGAAAGATAAGGAAAAGCTCAACTTTAGCTCTTTCATATGTATTGAATTCAATTTTATTTTCTCTCAATAAGGCCTAAATTAAAAATCTTATTTGTCAATTCTGTGTGTCATTTATAGACAGGTTGCTTTCTGTATCGCTTAGGCTAACTGGAGTTCATGATGTTCAAAAATAAATGATACAGTAAAACTCTCTGTTCCAGAGAAAAATTCTCATAAGAGAAACTAAGCATATAGACACTTTTGACCATCTTAATAATAATAGCTAATATTTAGTGAAGAATTGATCTCTTGATCACTTCACTTGATCACTTGAATCCCGTTATTCATCGATTTGCTCGAGCGGGCGCCAGTAACATTTCTATAGGAGTGAAGAGTTAATATGCATAGTATATTATCTTATGAAATCTGTACGCCTTGGAGGTCTGGACAATTAATACCCTTATTTTACAGAAGAGGGCACAGAGTTTTTAGAGGTCAAGCAACTTGCTTAGGGAAATAACAAGGAGCAAAATTTCTGACTTGTGTAGTTAAGTGAGAAATTCATATTTATCTATATATTAATAATTTTTTAAAAGGAAATAAGTTTTAGATAGTGATTTATATTTAACAAATTGCTATAAAATTATAAACATTTTATGTGAATATTCTGATTTCATTTATTTTATTCAATCACTTAATAATATCCCTGTAAAGCTACTATGAGTTAGTTGTGATTTCCCCAATTTTATAACTATCTGATTGAATCTATAGCTCACTGTACTGTAACTTATAAGAAATATGTATCTCAGCATTGTTTGGGTTCTTGGTCCTATGGTAAAGAAATACATTTGTAATTTGAAGATAAAATAAATTACTGTTAAAAGCTATGATACCATTACAAATGTATAGTTTAGGTAACATTGTTATAACAGTGTTATAATTCATGGTTTGGATGTACAAGTTTCTACAGCTTGATCGTCACCAAAATCCCAGGACCCTTCATCTAGGTCCATAGACCATTGCTAATCTATCTCTGCCTTCCTCTTCCCACTAACTTTTAGTAATATTAGTTTGCAATAAAAGGTCAAGGGTTTGTCTCCTTTGGATGTTGTATATTCCCTTGTTTTGTTTCTCTATATACCCGGAATATATGAGAGAAAAGATGAAATTCTCCAATTTTCTAAAACTTGTACATACCTGAAAGGCATTCATAATGTAAACTGAAATAAGTCAGAGGAAGAAAAGAAAATATTATTTTTTTTTGAGACAGCAAGTGATAGCCTTAAGAATTTTAGCACTTCTGAGTGCCAAAGGGAGATTTCTTTCTTTATAATATGATGAGCTTTGCTTTGTTTTATTTGGAGGCCACAATCCATGATACTCAGGGGTTACTCCTGGTTCTGCATTCAGGAAACTTTAAAGTCTACTAATAAAGTAATATAATAAATGTTACTGAAAACAAAAGTAGCTACCAAATAAATAAGAAACGTCCCCTCTGCTTCATTTCTGAAGGATATTTGTTGCTGATGTTTTTGGAGCCACAGTCAGCACTATTGGGATCACTCTCGGTATTCTGCTTGGCAGTAGTTCCTGGCTGGACTGAGGGCCATGTGGTGTGAGGAACTGAACTTGGATAAAACGTGTGTCCTGCATGCAAAGTATTCAGCTTTTTGAGTTGCAGTTCCACTTAGCAGTCCTTGTTAAAACATGTTAGAAGATTCTGACAGTGATGTAACTCGTGTCAAAGAAAATCTCATACAACTATGAGGAGTTAATGGAAAAAAAAACCTGGCACAGAAATATAAACTAAATATACTAGTTCATATATAATATAAGTTATGTAAATATACTATAAATTATATATACAATATATTATAGAGTGTACAAGATTTGTTTTGGCAGATTTTAAAGAAAATGTATCTCACTTTTATAAATGCAGTGTTTTAAACTGTCAACTGGTACTATATAAGGCATTAAAAATGTTCGGCATTTTAATTTTGAAACCATTCTACTTTTTGATAAAGACCAATGTTATCCTGACAATTAAAAATATGAAGCAACACAGTGAGGATGGAGATAAAACTTGTGATTAATAAATAGATGATGTTGACTAAGATATTAGAGCCAAAATGTTAAAAATTTACTTAATTAAATGTTGAGAAGTGAATGTAATAACATAATTATATGTTATAATTAATTACTATACAAAACTAGAAGTATAGATACAAATATAGTTACCACTATGATAAATTTTTATAGACAATTTATTATAAAAGAAAAAATCAGACTTACCTTAAGAAAATATACTTTAGGAAATCTCACACCGGCCTGTCTCTGCCTCAGGTATTCTCCCTGGGGTGTGTGACTGGCCGGGGGTTAGGAGGGTGCCTGGGTTTGTAGTAGAGCCCCAGGCCTCGGCAGAAGGTGGAACTACAATCCCCAGAAGTCAGAGCGAAGCGGAAGTAAATGGACATTTTGAACTCTCACACAGGCCTGTCTCCGCCTCAGGAATTCTAACTGGGGTGTGAGGATGGCCGGGTGGGCGGCTGCTCATGTGGCCACTTATAAATACAAAAAATTAGGAAACTGAACACCAAGGGAAGGTAATACCCTCAAGAAAAAAGAAACAGTACACTAGAGGAATCTAACCCTGAACACCGCAACACCATGGGGAAACAAGGCAGATCCCCAGTTCAAGGGACAGATGAAGGAATCAACCCTGAAGACTCAAAAGAATGCAGATGTGCATGATCTCTCTGACAATAAATTTAAAGACGAAATTGATAGGATGTTTAAGGAGCTCAACGAAAAAAAATGGAGCAGATGTCCAATAAAATACAGGAGAACATAAACAAAGCAGTTGAAAGGGCAGTCAATAAATTACAGGAGGAAATGAGAGCGGGAAATGAAAACCATGCAAATAGAAATATCATCCCTTAAAAACTCAGTAGATGAAATGAAAAACATAATAGCTGCTCTCAATAGTAGGATGACAGCAGCAAAATAGAGAATCAGTGAGATTGAAGATGAGCTGCAGAAAGCACTCAGAGAACTACATAAGATGGAAAAAGACAGGAAAATGGATCAGCAACAGAACAGAGAAAAATGGGATGAAGCCAGGCGGAACAACATAAGAATCATCGGCATCCCAGAGGGACAGAAAAGTAACCCCAAGGAAATTAAAACAGTTAAAAACATCCTGGCTGAAAAGTTCCCGAGTTAAAGGATGAAGTCATCCAGATCCAAGAAGCCCAACGCATACCAGCAAGAAGTGACCCCAATATAAAGACCCCAAGACACATCCTAGTCAAAGTAATGGATGCCATAGACAGAGACATAATTCTTCAGGCAGCAAGATCAAAGAAGGAACCTGTATACAAGGGAGCATCCATTCGACTTTCAGCAGACTTCTCAGAAGACACCCTCCAAGCCCGAAGGCAGTGGTGGGATATAGTAAGAAAACTCAATGAAATGAAGGCCTCAACAAGAATTCTTTATCCAGCTAAACTCTCACTCAGATTTGAAGGACAGTTATACAACTTCTTGGATAAACAACAGCTTAGGAACTTTGTAAAATCAAAATCAACCTTAAAAAGTAGGACTGAAAGATCTACTATAAGATGAGACATAACCCAAAAGAACAACCAACCTATATAGAAAGATGGCACAAAATCCCATGACAATAATCTCTCTCATTGTCAATGGTCTAAATGCACCAGTTAAGAGACACAGAGTGGCAAAATGGATCACAAAATTGAATCCAACATTCTGCTGCCTTCAAGAAACACACCTGAACAATCGGAGCAAAGACAGGCTCAAAATAAAAGGCTGGAAAACAATCCTTCACTCAAAGAACCCATCCAAAAAGGCTGGGGTAGCCATATTGGTATCCGACAACATAGACTTCAGGCTGAAGAAGGTCAGAAGGGACAGTGAAGGTCACTTCTTAATAGTCAAGGTATGCATATATCAGGAAGAAATCACGCTATTAAACATATATGCACCCAATGAGGGGCCAGCAAAATACCTAAAACAACTACTAATAGACTTCAAAGAAAACATTGACAGCAACACAGTTGTACTTGGAGACTTCAACACTGCTCTATCAACACTGGATAGATCAACAAGATTGAAACTTACCAAGGAAATACTGGCCCTAAAAAGAAGAGATGGAAGAAAGAGGGCTGGTAGACATATACAGGGCATTTCATCCCCAAAAAAGCTGAATACACTTTCTTCTCCAGTGCACATGGAACATATTCCAAAATACATCACATGCTGAGCCATAAATCATACCTCCATAAAATCAAGAAGATAGAAATTGTGCCAACTATTTTTTCAGACAATGATGCACTGAAAATAGAAGTTAATTGTACATAAAAACAGAGACCAATACCAAGTACCTGGAAACTAAACTGCTCACTGCTGAACAACCAGCAAGTCATAAAAAGAAATCAAGGAGGAAATCCAAAGATTCCTGGAAACAAATGAGAATGAAGACACGAATTACCAGAACTTGTGGGATACAGCAAAAGCAGTGCTAAGAGGTAAGTTCATAGCTCTTCAAGCAATCATCAGAAAAGAAGAAAAGGGCATCACAAACAGTCTGACTTCACAACTAAAGATCTTGGAGAGTGATCAACAAAAGGAGTCCAACCCAAGCAGAAAGAAAGAAATAATAAAACTTAGAGCAGAAATCAATGAGATGGAATGTCAAAAAACAATCCAGAAGATCAACGAAACCAAAAGCTGGTTCTTTGAAAAAATAAGCAAGATTGAAAAACCACTTGCAAGACTTGTAAGAAAAGGAAAAGAGAGAACCCAAATAATTAGAATCAGAAATGAAAATGGGGACATCACAACAGAAACCACAGAAATTCAAAAGATCATCAGAGATTACTATGAGAGCCTGTATGCCACGAAACAAGAGAACCTAGAAGAAATGGACAAATTCCTGAATTCCTATAGCCTCCCAAGTCTGCAACAAGAAGATTTGGAATACCTCAACAAACCTATCTCCATTGAGGAGGTGGAATTGGTTATCAAAAGTCTCCCCAAACACAAAAGCCCAGGTCCAGATGGATTCACCAGTGAATTTTACAAAACCTTTAAAGAGGACCTACTCCCAATTCTTTTTAAGCTCTTCCAGAAAATTGAAGAAACAGAAGCACTCCCATATAGCTTTCACAAGGCACATATCACCCTGATACCCAAAGCCGATAGAGATGTCACAAAAAAGGAAAACTACAGACCAATCTCCCTGATGAATACAGATGCTAAGATCTTCAACAAAATACTAGCAAATAGAATCCAAAGAGTCATCAAAAAGATTATACACCATGACCAAGTGGGATTCATCCTGGGAATGCAAGGATGGTTCAACATCCGCAAGAAATCAACATAATGCATCATATCAACAAAAAGAAAAATAAAAACCATATGATCATATCAATAGATGCAGAGAAGGCATTTGACAAGATTCAACACCCGATCATGGTAAAAGCTCTCTGTAAAATGGGGATGAAGGAACCTTCCTCAATATAATCCAGGCCATCTACTACAAGCCCACAGCGAGCATTATTCTCAATGGGGAAAAACTGAAAGCCTTCCCCTTAAGATCAGGGACAAGACAAGGCTGCCCACTCTGACCACTTCTATTCAATATAGTACTGGAAGTCCTTGCAATAGCAATCAGGGAAGAACAAAACAATAAGGGCATCCAGATAGGAAAGGAAGAAGCCAAGTTATCAGTATTTACAGATGACATATTATGCCTGGAAAACCTGAAATTCTCTAACAATAGGCTCCTAGAAATAATACATTCCTAAGTAGAGTGACAGGGTACAAAATCAATACCCAAAAGTCAACGGCCTTCCTATATGCAAACAGCGAAAGAGAAGAAAGGGACATTAAAGAAACTCTCCCATTCACAATTGTGCCACAGAAAATCAAATACCTAGGAATCAGTTTGATGAAGAATGTAAAGGATCTCTACAAAGAAAACTACAAAACGTTACTTCAGGAAATAAAAGAAGACCTGAGGAAATGGAGACACATTCCCTGCTTATGGATTGGAAGGATTAACATTATCAAAATGGTTATACTCCCTAGAGCTTTATACAGATTCAGTGTGGTCCCTATAAAAATATCCATGATGTTCTTCAAGGAAATTGAACAAACACTCCTGAAATTTTTATGGAATAATAAACCCCCACGAATAGCTAAAGCAATCCTTGGGAAAAAGAAGATGGGAATTATCACTTTCCCCTACCTCAAGCTCTACTACAGAGCAGTTGTAATTAAGGCAGTGTAGTATTGTTATAGAGACAGACAGCAGACCTATGGAATAGAACTGAATATCCTGAAATACACTCTCAAATATACACCACTTAATCTTTGATAAAGGAACAAAAAATATTAAGTGGAGCAAAGAAAGCCTCTTAAACAAATGGTGCTGGGAAAACTGGGCAGCTATGTGTAAAAAATTGAACTTAGACCTCCTTTTAATGCCATGCACAAAAGTCAGATCAAAATGGATTCTAGATCTCAACATCAGACATGAATCTCTACGGTACATCGAAGAAAACATAGTAGAAACACTCTATGATATTGAAACTAAAAGTATCTTTAAAGACGACACAACACTGACCAAGCAAATGGAAGCAAAGATAAACAAATGGAATTATATAAAATTGAAAAGCTTCTGCACCTCAAAGAAACAGTGACCAAGATAAAAAAGACAATCCACAGTGTGGGAAAGGATATTCACCCAATACCCACAAGAATTTAATATCCAGCATATAACAGGCACTGGTAGCACTTCACAAGAAAAAAACAGCCAACCCCATCAAAAAATGGGGAGAAGAAATGAACAGAAGCTTCCAAAAACAAGAAATTCGAATGGCGAAAAGGCATATGAAAAAGTGCTCTTCATCTTTAATCATCAGGGAGATGCAAATCAAAACAACAATGAGGTACCATCTCACAAATCAGAGACTGGCACACATCCAAAACAGCAAGAACAACCGGTGCTGTGTGGATGTGGGGAAAAGGGACTCTGATGCACTGTTGGTGGGAGTGCCGACTGGTCCAGCCCTTTTGGAAAACAAATATGGACATTCGGTTTGAAAACTAGATATTGAGCTCTCATTTGATCAAGCAATAGCACTCCAAGGAATATACCCAGGAAACTGAAAAACACATAGCAGAAACACTATCTGTACTTCTTTATTCATCTCTGCACTATTCACTATAGCTAGAATCTGGAAACAACCTAAATGCCTGAGAACAGAGGACTGGCTAAAGAAACTGTGATTCATGTACACTATGGAATACTATGCAGCTGTCAGAAAAGATGAAACTATGAAATTTACCTGCAAATGGATGGACATGGAGACTATCATGCTGAGTTAAATTAGTCAGAAGGAAAAGGACATATATAGAAAGACTGCATTCATTAATAGGATATAAATAGATACCAGTGCTTTACTAAATGTGGGAAATGGTAATGGCAGATTAAAACTCACCGTTGAATATACAAAAAGAGATTTAAGTGATAAACTCTAAATGCCTGCACAGCTAGCCACACTGTGTAAAAGAAGAGGGAGAGCGATGAAGAAGCAGAGAGAGAGACAGAGAGAGAAACAGAGGAAACTGGGGTACCTGCTATTGAGGCAGCCTGGGAGTGGGTGGGAGGGGGTGGGGTACTAGGTGGTGGAAATGTGGCACTGGTGGAGGGATGGGGTGCTGGAATACTGTATTACCAAGAACCAATTATGAACACATTTGTAATTGTATGTCTCACGGTGGTATAATAAAAAAATTAAAAAAAAGAATATATAGTTTAATAAATAAACTTTTTAATTACAATTAAATTTATACCTAAGAACAAAATTAAACCAATTTTAATATCGGAATTCTAAACTATTAATATAAGTAATTACTAGAACTAATTTTTTACGTTATATAAAATAACCTAAATTTACCCTCGAGAACATGCGACAATTAGAATGGGAACCAATGGGAGTGAAGATAGATGGTCGGCAACTACACTACCTTAGCTTCACTGATGACATTGTTCTAATAACACCAAACAGTAGCCAAGTGGCACAAATGCTGACTGACTTTGACCGAGAATGTGGAAAGATAGGTCTACAGCTGAATCTGAAGAGAACAATGGTCATGAAAAATGAACAAGTTCCTAAAGCCCCATTCACTCTCAATGGAACAAACATCCCTGAATGCAGCAGTTATGTGTACGTAGGTCAAGAAGTCAACATGATGAATGAACTAAAACCTGAGATGTGCAGGTGGAAGAGAATGTCATGGAATGCCTTCAAAGGCATCAAAGGAAATATCTAAAAGGACAAAGAACCTCTGGCTCAGGGCACATCTCTTTGACTCCACCATTCTCCCTGCATTAACATACGCCTCAGAGACCTGGGCCCTATGAAAGCAGAATGAGAATACTAATCCGATCTCCCGAAGAATAATCGAAAGAGCTATGCTTGGAATATCATGCCTCACTCAAGTGAGAGAGGGAATCCGGAGTTCTGACCTCCATCGCTATTCCAGAATCAAGGATGCTGTCTTGTTTGCCAAGGAATTGAAAATCAGATGGGCTGGACATGTAATGCGATTTGGAGACAACCACTGGACTAGAGCCGTTACCGATTGGATCCCAAGGGATGTCAAAAGATCACGGGCAACCCACCTACAAGATGGTCAGACTTCCTTGTCAAGACCCTGAAGGAACGTTTAAGGCTCTTCATATTCCCGAATCAACCAGATGCCATTGGGCTACATTGACACGTGATAGGGTCCAATGGAAATGTTACTGGCGCCCACTCGAGCAAATCGATGAATAACGGGATTCAAGTGATCAAGTGATCAAGTGATGTAATATTATGAATGCTAAGACCCGTTAGAAGGGTTTGGCAGGGTGATACCATTTCACCAAAATTCTTCAGCACCACCCTTGAGAACATCATGCGACAATTAGAATGGGAAGTAATGGGAGGTGAAGATAGGCAGCGGGCAACTTAACCACCTCTGCTTCCCTGATGACATCGTTCTAATAACACTAAATATTAGCCAAGCGGCACAAATGCTGGCTGACTTCAACCGAGAATGTGGAAAGATAGGTCTACAGCTGTCTCAGCAAAACTATCTTCATGAAAAATTCATTCTCATGGAGAAGATTATGTTGAGCGAAATTAGCCAGAAAGAGAGAGACAGATACAGAATGACTGCATTTATTTGCATGGCATAAATATATATGTACATATTATGATACCAATATCCAAGGTCAAGTGAAACATATATCAGGAGGTCTGGTCAAAGGTGGAGATTATCACAAACGTGTGGGAGTCAGAGTTTAGGTAAGACAGAAAATGGAACAGGGGGCTAATAATAGTCGAGGGTACTAATGCCAACCTAGAACTGAGCATTAAATAGAGGCAAAAGGATACACATGACAACCTTTTAATGTATGTTCTGTAATCCATAGTCTGGAAGGGAAGGAAAAGAGAAAGAGAGAGAAAGGGAAAGAAATAAAGAACCTGCCATGGAGCAGGGCTGGGGAAGGGGGAGGGAACCGGGGATGTTGGTGGTGGGAGATGGGCACTGGTGGAGGGACGGGTGCTGAAACAATGTATGACCAAAACCCAAACATGAACTTTTTAATTGTATATCTTTTTATTTGTATATCTCACTGTGGTATAATAAAATACCTAAAAAAAAAAAAATAAAAAAAAAATAAAATGGTAAAAAAAAAAAAATTCATTCTCAATGGAAAAAACATCTCTGAATGCAGCACTTACATGTACCTAGGTCAAGAAGTCAACATGATGAACGACCTAAAACCTGAACTGCTCAGGAGGAAGAGAGAGCATGGAATTCCTTCAAATACATGGAAGAAATAGCGAAAAAGACAAAAGAACCTCTGGCTCCAGGCACATCTCTTTAACTCCACCATTCTCCCTGCATTAACATATGCCTCAGAGACTTGGGCCCTATGAAAGCATGATGAGAATGCTATTCGGGGATCTCAAAGAGGAAGCAAAAGAGTCATTTTTATCAATATTTTTAGTTCTGATATTTTTTTTCCAAGATTAATCATATTTGGCAAACATTTTAAAGTGCTTTGGAATGAATCCCTTACGTGGTGTATGATTATGTATAAGAAATTTCCGAGTCGAAAATGAGTTCTGTTTGTAAAATGCTACTTTGAAATTCTCATATGAATAATATTAATTAAGACTGGACTGTGAGTTTTCTGGCTTAGTCCTTCCTTCATGGGATTAAGGCAAGACTTAAGGCTACACGATTGATTGCTTCAAGAGATTTATTAATTTTGTAAAGCAGCTGGCTAATTCTTTACACTGAATCAATGAATTCTTTAAAAATATCTGAATTCATTTAATTGCTTGCTGTCATAGCCTTAATCACCTTAACTTTCTTTCTTAATTTTTCTAAGAGGGAAATAATATTGCAAGCACAGAAATCATGGATATTATTGAAAGTCTGAAATATTAGCATTTCAGTTGATATTTTCTGTTGCATATATTTAGATCCTGAGATATAGGAAATTAAAAAATAATAATAATACAAACGCTTAAAATGATCATTGTAGTTTTTGCTATGGTGGAAACATTTAATGCTTCATACTTGGGTAAAAAGTAACATAGCTTCAGGGAAAGAATTACTGATGTATGTGGAATTATTGTAATTGCTTGTATACTCTACACTTCTTTGCTCTACACTTGAGTTTTTAGCAATTTTACCTTGAAATTCCCTTATAATAATCCATATTATTATTTAAAATTCTAGTTATTCATTCTTGGGTGATTGATAGTTATTTAAGCTTCTCATTTAAATACTTGAGATAAAATGGTGAAATGACATGTCATATTTTTTAATTACATAATTATGGAAAATATAAGCCAATACACAGAAAATTCAATGTGCTGCATGACAGTAAGTGTGTGATATAGGTGAGTAATGAATGTTTAAGAGGGTAAATGAAAACTACAATATTAAGAAGTGTTTCAGGGTCAGAGGATTTTTCAAATGAAAATGCATTTGAATTGGTAGCTAACAGAGAAATAAAACAGAAAATGAAAAATAAGTTAGCCTTACAAACAGCAAGCATAAAGGTGTGAGGAAAAGTGATGCTTTTTCTTACAAACTGCAAATTATTCTTGAGATCATAGGAGTAAATGATAATAATGATATATATAAATATATGTATATATATGTATATTTACGTATATATGAAGTATGAGTAATAAAAAGTTGCCTGAAGTGGTACAGTGGCCTGTTAAGATATGCGAGGTAAAGGACTTCACTTAAAATGTGTTTATACTCTATGACTCATGCTTGTGCTCTTGAGTAAACAAAACTTTAAAAGTATTTTGGGCATGTGGGTAGGAAGCAAATGAGAGGTGAAGATATTGGAGGAGGGGGAGTGGACAATGGTAACAGGTATTAAAACACTGTATGCCTGAGACCAATCACTTTATATTTTCATGGTGAATAAATAAAATGTAAAATTATGATAATAATAATCATCATCACAGGCTTTCAATTTATGCCAAGAAAACCAGTGCCTTATTAAGGACAGTGTTTGATACATTATGAATTTTTATTTAAGTAATACATCATTATCTTATCACAAATGAAAGACAGGCTTGCTCCAAAATTTTGACAACAAATTTCAGCAACATCTTCTGGTCTTACTCATGACGTAGTACTTCATATTCTGATTATGTCAACTGCTATCTATCCGCAGTGTCTCTCAGCAAGTTATTTGAGGAGGGATTCTGAGATAATACCCTGGTGGTTCAATAGTCACCCCCTAGCTATACTTGGCCAGCAGAGTCATCTAGTTTACCGCTTGGACACAAAGATCTATGGGAGCACCCAGGCTATAACAGCTTTCTGGAAGTGGTTTTCTGGACCATACATAGAATTGCTCAGGAGTTTTTGGCCCAGGGATTGAACTTGGGGATATTGTGCATGCCTTGCAGCTATCCAATCTTTTAAGCTGTTGTTTCAGAACCACAAGAAAATTATTTCATTCATCCTTAATGACTATACGCTTGATACATCATTCCCTTAGCCAGAATACCTTTTAAGTTCATCTCCGACAGTGATTTTGCACAGTGGTGTCACACCATATGCATATGACATTTGATCAGGGAATAACCTATAGGATGCTTTGCTATTTTTGAGGCACTGTATTAATTTACATTGGTTTTTACATTGCAGTCCTTCAAGCACTATGTAGTAGCTCCTGTAAATCCTACTTCAAGGAGAAGAAGAAATAGTATAGCTGGTAAAATGTTTGCCTTGCTGATTCTGCCAACCTGGATGTTCTCCCGGGCACTGCCAAGAGTGATCCCTAAACACAGAACCAGGAGCAAGCCCTGAACAGTGAGGTAAAAACAGATTTTATTTGGAGACTTTTAGGAAGGGGAAGGAGGAAAGTGAGAAAGAGTCCACATCTCAAGAGGGGTGATATGGGTGCCATATGTGCTCAGCCAGTGGGCTAAAGCAGCACATGAGCTCAGGCAGGATATGCCCTTGCTGCCTTTGTTCAAGTGGCTTTTATAGTTTTTTTTTTTTTTATCTTTTTGGCCTGGAATGTTCTGTTGACTTCTGCCAACTGGGCAGTTGAAGGTTAATTGGATCAAGACCTGGACAGAGAGTGCTGGTCTAGTCTCCTCAGGGTCTACTGTTGACAAAGGTCTTATTAGGTCTTGGTTCCTGTGTTCATAAGTGGGTTTGGACAGCCTAAGGGCTAGTAGCTTTATTCCCAGGAAGTTCATTACCATGGCAGCTCTTCCTTGTCTGCCTGCCTACGTCAGCTCTAATTATTTAATTAATGTTATTTAAATATATCATATGGACTAGTCACTTGTCATTTGTGTTCCATTCATCAATTTGCTCAAGTGGGCACCAGTAACTTCTCCATATGTTCTGTACCATGCTAGTGTAGCTCAAAGGCAACTCCTCGCTCCAGGAACATGAAAAGCCTCAAACCATTTCTTCAGCTCATGGGAATGAGGTCTATAATGGTTACTGGCTTTTGGCATATCAAATACAACTGGTAGCTTGCCAGGCTCTGGCATGCGGGTTGGATACTCTTGTAGTAGCCTCTCATCTTGTGCCTATATTGATGAATCACAAGGGCAGAAAATCAGCCTCACAAGACGGAGCAAGGTGGGTTTTTCTGCTAGGTGGAGCTCTGACAAACTGTGGAGTCCAGATGTTGAAAACAGCGACCCTCATGGTGTGGGGTTCCTCTGACTTCTTGCAAGACTCTGCTGGGATAGCAGGCCAGGGCTAAAACCTGCCTTGCCTCCTGGGTGCCTCATGATCAGCTGGGCACTGGGAGAGTAGTTAGCAGCTCTGCCCCATGTCTCTGAGGCTCTGGATCAGCCATACCTGGACCTGAAGTAGACGACTGTTGGGTGGGACTCTGATGAGCAGGGCTGTGATCAGCTCTTCTGCTGGGTGGAGCTCTGATGAGCTGTGGAGTTCGGATGTTGAAAATGGTGGCCCTCATGGTGTGGGGGTTTCTCTGGCTTCTTGTGAGGCTCTGCTGAGATGGGAGCCCAGGGCTAAAACCCGCCTTCCCTCCTGGTAGCCTCATGATCAGCTAGGCACAGGGAGAGCCGGTAGCAGCTCTGCCCCATGTCTCTGAGTCTCTGGGTCAGGCATACCTGGGTTTGAAATAGACGGGTGGGACTCTAAAATGGAATTAATAGTCCATTTTAACTTCCATTTATTTTTAGATCTTGCAGAATGTTTTGTTACTGCTTTAATATCTTGCAGAATATAATGACTATTAATTTTACAATGCACAAAGTGGTAAGGTAATCTGACAACACTCTTATGGCTCAGATATCATAAACAATATGATTACAGCTAAAGAAATGCATATATTAATGACTATAATTGTATTGAAAATAGTGTATTAAACTATATGTACACATAAATTTATACAGGATCACTTGATCAATTTTATTATTCTTAAGAAAAAATATAATCTGTGCACGTAAGCTATATATATATATATATAAATAATATATATATTATTTTTGCTGCATTGTTGTAAACAAAATTTTAATCTTTCTTTTTGCACCTTTCCACCTACTTTTCCCTTTCCCAGATATAATACAGTTGCATCATCTTGTGTGGTTAAAGTGTGACCAAATGTAATTTAGTAAGGAAAGAGGTGAAGTGACCCAGCGTGAAATTTAAAAACGAATGTCACATCGCTTTTCATATTGAATACTTGAGTAATATTCACATTGCAAGCAACTTGATGCAAATATTTTGTTCAAAAATAGAGGAAAGGACCTTTCTTACTTTTAACTATAGTAGTGGAAAAGTTTAAAAATTGTTATCAAAAGTCAGGCATAAGATTTAACTAAGTACTGAGGTATTAAAATTCTGCAATTTAAACAAATACTCCAAAGTCAATGATATTGATGCTATTAAGTTAGGGCATCTTGCAAGCTACTTAGCAACATATGGATATACCTATGTGACTCAAAGGTGACTTTTGATGAACTCTTCTAAAACTACATTTAGTATCTTAGTTCTACCTATGTCTTGCGTATTGCCACCTTCAAATCAACAGAATGTCTTGGCCTTTTGCTTGAGACTACCCCATTTTCTGTCTTTTTTTTTTTTAATTTCACCTTTGGCTAAGGCTAATATTATTTTTCTTTAAACATTCTTCAGTCCTTGGGCCAGGAGAAACCTTTAAATGGCTCCAGTTAATACTAAATTAGCATGAGATTTCACTTTAGTAGGCAGGGTCTACACCTGTTTATCCACATAAAGATACAGAAAACAAACTTCACTCATGTACCTTTAAAACTTAAGGTGATGAAATCTATAGGGGGTAAAGGGTGTTAGGGTTGATGGATGTTGCAGGCATATAGGCAGTTGTGGAGCAGGTAATGAGCTCTTGTAACATAATACTTAAATGAAACTGTTCACTCCTTAAGCAACACAAAAGCTGGAAGACATAAACCTTTGATATGCAAATCCTGAGAGCATTAGTGGTAGATAAATTGAGACGCCACTAGGAGCAGACTTCCAAAGCCTCATCTGGTGGAGGATGGATCCCTCAGAAAAGGAAAAAAAAACTAGAGATGTTTATAAAGGTCATGATAGGAATTATGTAAGGACAATCATAAGAGCTAGGCTTTCCCAGTGACAATGACAATTAACTTGTATGTATGAAGAGAATACCAAGCCAATTCTGTGTTCTCTCCCTCTCTCACTCTTTCTCTCTCTGTCCTTCCCTCTCTCCTTATCCTTCAAAGTTCCTTCAGTAAAAACTATTTTGCTTTGCCAAAAAAAAGTAATCAGTATATAGAATTTATCTATTATGACGGTTAAATCACTTTTCATAGCTTCCAAGAGCTTTACAAGTGTACCTATGGCTTATTATATCATAGGCATGGTTTGAGTTAACAGAATTTGCTGGCTCTATAATTTAGGGGGTAGGAAAATGTATAATAAACAAAATAAATAAGCATACTATTTTGCAAAAGAAGAAATTTTCACGTTTTTGTTACCTACTGGATAGAGGTAGATAGATTAGACAGAAATATAGACAGACGGACAAATGGACGGATGGACAGACAGACAGACAGACAGGCAGGCAGGCAGACAGGCAGACAGACAGACAGACAGATAGATGATAGAAAGAAAGAAAAAGTGAAAGAAAATCAATTGGGTAGGAAGGCAAGTTAGAGTAAGTGTTGAAAGAAAGCAAAAAAGTTAAAGAATCATGGGCTTGAGTTATAGGAAAAGAATAAGCTTATGGGAACCAAATCACAATGTATGTAATGTGTCTTACTAGTATTGAGAAATTACTGGAATGAAAATTGAACTAATGTGTCAGGGACGCCACTGGGGTCCCCAACAGTGTTGGGGAGCGAGTTAACTTCTACCTCCTGAGCCGGCGGGGAATGGATGAAAACTCAGGAATCCGAGGCAGTTTTAAAAGGGCTTTACTAAAACAGGTTCTGATATACAATCCAAGAGCAGGGAAAACCTCCGGACTCTGGGTTCCCAGCTAGACCCCAGCCATGTGTAGGCCAAGATGGCTGCCACCACGTGTTGAGGCCCAACAGAGAATGGAGAGGAAGGAGAAGCAAAACGCCAAGGGAAGCTGAAAAGGCAAAAAAAAAGGGAAAAAGAGATGCTTCTTTCTTCTTGCAGCTTATTTTATAGCTAGAAATCCGCCCAAACTTCCCACCCCAGCCCATTCTGGGCTGGGCTCTTTAGAGATGAAAACAGGAAAACAGTTCTATATAAATGTAGCAACTTCAGGAGAGCATCTGGCTGTTTACAAGGACCCAGAGTTAATTCAAAGCCTCCTAGCAGAGCTGGGAGGAGCTATTAGCTAAATGTTGCTTCCCCAGGCAGGGAGGTCAAATGACCTCTGGTAATTTCTCCCAGCACCTCACCTAATGCTTGAGCCATTATCTGCCTGGAAATGCCTGTATAGGGTAGAGAAGGGGTTTCTGAGATGGCATGTCTCTGTACCAAAGACTATACTAATGCCAGTTAAGTATTTCTCCAAGCCTTCACAAGAGTCCCATCTACTTCAAGGTAGTTTAGTATTTTAGTTGCCTTTGAGTTATCAGGGAGCCATGCTTGCTTGCTTGGAGGCAAACAGCATTTCTCTCTGGTCTAATTACTTAGAGATCCAACGTGGCCAGGCAAATATGCTGGTAAGATCTAGCTAGTCCCATGATGATTGTGGTAGCATGAGAGAATATTAAACCAGCCAGTACAGAATACGTGGTCAGATAAACTGCCACATTTAAAGTAACCCCCTATCTACAAAGTGACCTTCAGGGAGGCAATTCAGGGCAGATGCAGAGGCTCTTAGGTGACCTGCAAAACTAATGTGCACATATTTCAGCATAATCACACATTCTGTTCCTGTACCCCACTTTGTGTGCCTAGCATGAAAAAAAAATTATACATTTTTTAACTGTATACTACTTGCACGGCAGAGCCTGACAAGCTACCCGTGTAGCCAAATATTTAATATGCCAAATACCAGTAACAATTATAGACCTCATTCCCATGACCTGATGGAATGGTTTGAGGCTCTTTATGTTCCTGGAGCAAGCAGGTGCCCTTGGACTCTACTTGCATGAGACAGGTCAGATGGAGATGTTACTGGTGCCCGATCAAGCAAATCGATGATGAATGGGAAGATAGTGATACAGTGATACAGTGATTTTTTAACCAACTCCTTATTGTTACAAAAAACCTATAAAATATCTGCCTTTAACCTGGTTTAGGGTACCAAGTCCTTGGAGGGCTCCTAGTTTGTGAACCCTGAGCTCTGTGGTTTGACTCAATAATTTTTTTTTTAAACAAAATTTTACATGTTGGCTATTGCCTCTGGGTGGTGGCAGGTATTGATCATTAACAATTGGTTGAAGATATTATTAAGAAATGGTATCAACTAAAGAATGTTCACAGACTATATTTTATACCCAGCAAATGCCTTAAGACTTCATGAGTGATAATAAGTTAATGATAAATAATAATTTCAATAGAATTTCTCAAGAAAGAGTAGACAGACACAAACTGTCAGAAACAATGATTTCAAAAATGCAATATTTATAATCAGCAGATAAAATATTTAGAAATGAAAATATTATAAGATAGACTCTGCATAAAAATGAGCAAGTAGAAGAAAAGGACCCATTCAGAGTCAAGCAAAGAGCTGTTTTTTAAAAAAATAAATAGAACAATTTTAAAGTGATGGAAAATAATAAAAAATTCTCAAGATTAGATAGTTTATAGAGTACTAAAAGTGGAAAAGACAAATTTAGATTAGGAAAAATAATTAAGAGATATCACTCATAATGTACCAAAATGAAAAAGCCATTTTATCCATTTTAATTCTAAATTATTTTTAAGCAGATTATATAGTCATCTGTAGCTAGACCCAAAGTACTGAAATTAATTTTTTAATTTGAAGAAAAATATCAAGAATAGGAAAATTGGAAAAATATTTCTAATAGAGACTTGTACAGTAGGATATTTGATTTCCTAGAGCTGATTTTGCCTATTTTGATCATCAACGAAAGAAGAATCCTAATATATATTATATATAATATATGAGGGGTTCTTATGCATCACAGAAATTTCTTGCAATCTGTTTTGTCTTCTCTTTTCTTAGCCTGTTGCTCTCTTTTTCAATTTTCACCATGTGAAAAAAATTAAATGTATTCAAACTTCCTCAATCTATTTCTGCTAACAACAAACCCTTCCCTCTCTAATGGTTTTTATATACCTTATATATCTCCTTGATTAAGTGCAATATTCAGCTTCCAAACTGTATTACATAATAGTGGGTGAGAGAATACAACTGCATCTTGTGTTTGTCCTTAGAAAGAAGCTATTCAGTTTTGTAACACTGAGTATATCAGCTGTGAGTTAATAACACATAACTTCAACTGAGGAAAGTTCCTGCTATTCTAATTTTATTGAGTTTTTATCATGACTAGGTATTGGATCTTGTCAAATGCTTTTATGCATATATTGATGTGATCATATGGTTTTAATTTTGTCTGTATTGGGAGGAACTCAAGGACTTTTATGTGTCTTCTCCCTTGCTTTCCTCAAGCACTCAGCAGCTACATCTAGCTAATTTCATATTTTTAATGCTTCTCAAATATGTCACCTTCCTGTACTATTCCATACCTAATTTCTCAACTACAATATACCAGTATTGTATCTTCATATAAATTGACCTCAAGACAATTGCCATATCAGTGCCAAATCAATCATCCTGAAGTATAAATATATGACTTAAAATTTCCATTCTTTATGCTATGTGTCTCCAAAATCAGCACTGAATAACTATAGAAAAAATAAATATATAAGCTATAACTCAATCATTAATATCTCAGGGAAATGTGGCTTTAGACTTCAACCTCATATTTGGTACCATAAATCTACTCCCACAGGAAAATGTTGATATCTTTCTCAAATTTTGTTTTATCATATTTTTAGCACTGTCTCATTTTCTGTTTATGTCACTAGATAAAGACGTCTGTATGCCATAAATAATAAACACTTATTTAGTGGTTAGTAATTAACAGTGAGTGCACTAAAACTAAACATGAATTATGTATAAACATTTATAAAATATATATTAGGTAAGATTTTATAGATCAGGAAACTAAGGATTAATAGGATAAGTGTGCTGCTGGTGGTTTCTTTGATAGTAAGCTAGACAAAATTAAAATGCACTGTAACTCCAGAGTAAATTTTATTTACTCTACTTTCTCCATTAGACTACAGGGAAAATGTCTTGGTATATAAGAACATTTTGAACAATATCTTCAAAAACTTATATACTATTAGAATGAAAGTAAACATTTCATAAATATCCACTAAATTATCATGAATAGTCATTTTAATATTAATAATATAATGCCTTTCATTTTGATATAGTAGATTTGCATTAAACTTAGGATCTGATCAGAATGTAAATAATAGTTTGAACTAATAATAAACATGATAGTTGAGTCAAAATGCATCTGTAAGAGAGGTATTTTATGATTTTCAAATTTGAGTGGTCTTAGATTTAAAGTTTTAATTTATGGTGTGTTTGAAAAAGCATATGTAAGATTTAAACTTACATTTAAAATGTAGCCATATATAATATGAATTTGCAGAATTCTCTGTTTACCCCACCCCTTTATTTAGACAATTTAGAGATGGCTAATATATAGGCCAACACACACACACACACACACACACACACACGCACTTTTCATCATCATCATCATCATCATCATCATCAATTTCCTCATCTATAAAATGAGAACAATGGTCTACAGAGTCTCAAAGAACCCTCCTAGTTTCATCATTTATAATCTTCTGACTTAATTTATGTCAGCTGTTTTACTTGAGCACAGCATGTTTTCTTTTAGCTACAGACTATTTTTTTTCTGCTCAAAATCTATAGACTAGTGCTAATTGTCATGCCTAATCTATCGGCCAATTTGTAAGAGAGAAAAAAAATCCATTGGGGACAATTGCAAAGCATGCACAATTTGAAGAGAGAAAGCAGAAGACAGGCTGAGCCAGGATTGAAACAGCTGTTTCAAGAACCCTTCGTTTCTGAGGACGTCACTCAGAGAAAAGTCTTCCACTGTACTTTGACCTCTCCACTGATGTGAGATCATGGCTTGTTAGATTCACGATTAAGGTTAACTTTATATTTTTAAAATTTTTGTTATGGTATATGAGTGTAAGAGAAAAAGTATAAAAAGTACATATATATATACATACATATATATATAAGCTAAATGAAACTGAGGTTGCATATTATATTAATTAGGTTGGTTTAGTCATCATTGTATTTCATAAGTGAGTAAATCTGAGCTATTGTTTTAAACAAAAGGTAATGTTTAAACTTTTGGGTGCACTTTTTTTTCAAATGCTCTCTCAAATAATGTCTTCAATCCCCATAAAATTCGTGTGAAAATGTCATTTCAAACTTTCATTTCATATATGAAGAACTTATTATCATACAGTTGTTTAGGAACACATAATTAGTTAACATGAGTTCTTGTTTCAAAATCAAATCTTTTATTTGTAGTCTCACATAGTTAATAATTCCTTTTCCATTCCATCAGTGAATTTCTTCCTTAGATAATGATAGCGTAAATGTGCTTAAGGCATACTTTAATTCAAATCATTTAATAAGTTACTGGGAAAAATTATGGAATAGAAGATAACTTGAATATTTGATACTTAAAATGAAAAATTATGTACTTTATGAAACAGATTACTTTTTAGTTTTTGGAGCAGTGGTTCAGGTACTTGCTCTCCCTGTGCCCACCCGCTCATGAGGCTCCTGGGAACCTCCATGGTGGGTTCCTAGTCCTGGCCTGCCACCCCAGCAGAGCCTCACATAAAGCCAGATGACCCCCCACTCCATGGAGGTGGCCATTTTCCACGTCTAGACTTCCATCTTGTCACAACTCCACTCAGCAGACCAGACTATCACAGCCCAGATCATCAACACCCACCCTGCAGCAGTTTTTTTTTTTTTTCAATCCAGCCCAGGTATGCTGAACCAGAGACTCTCAGACATGGGGAAGAGCTGCTACTTGCTCTCCTTGTGCCCAGCCACTCATGAGGCACCTGGGAGGCAGGGTTCTAGCCCTGGCCTGCCACCGCAGCAGAGCCTCACAATAAGCCAGACGATCTCCCCCTACTCCATGGGGGCTGCCATTTCCATGTCCGGACTTCCCTCTCATCACAACTCCAACCAGCGGACCAGACTATCACAGCCCAGCTCGTGCGGCCACACGGTTCATCAATAAATACTTTATTTAGAGGTGACTACAAGAATATGCCACCCTCGTGGCAAGCCTGGCAAGCTGCTCTTGTCGTATTTGATATGCCAAATACCAGTAACATTTATACTAGGTCATTCCCATGACCTAATATAATGGTTTGAGGCTCTTTATGTTCCAAGAGCAAGCAGATGCCTTTGGGTTCTACTAGCATAAGACAGGACATATGGAAATATAACTGGGGCCCACTCTAGCAAGTAGATGATGAACGGGAAGATAGTGATAGTGATAGTGATAGTGATAGTGGTGCAGGTAGCAGGACACACTTACCTTGCACACGGCCAAGGTCAACTATAGTTCAATTTCCAGAACCAATATGGTGCCCTAAGACCTGCCAGACATGATGCCTGAGCCCAGAGCTAAAAGTAAGCCCTAAACACCATTGATTATGGACCCCAAACTAAAAAAATAATAATTCAAAAATAATTTTCACAAAACCATTTTATTATATTATTAATTTTCAGCTCTGTCTCACCTTCATTGATTTACAGAAAGCCTTTGATTCTGTGGAGACTGAAACAGTCTTCAAGCCCTAGCCAAACAGGGTGTTCAAACCAGTACATCAAGATCCTTTGTGAGCTGAATTACGGATTCACCGCCAGGATCTCAGTATTCTACAAAGAAGTGATCATGGATGTCGAAAGAGGGGTTCGACAGGGTGATATCATTTCACCAAAACTCTTCAGCGCCACCCTCGAGAACATCATGTGACAATTAGAATGGGAAGGAATGGGAGTGAAGATAGATGGTCAACAACTACACCACCTCTGCTTCACTGATGACATTGTTCTAATAACAACAAACATTAGCCAAGCGGCACAAATGCTGACTGACTTCGACCGAGAATGTGGAAAGATAGGTCTACAGCTGAATCTTAAGAAAACTATGTTTATGAAAAATGAACTAGTTCCAGAGGCCCCATTCACTCTCAATGGAACAAATATCTCTGAATGCAGCAGTTATGTGTACCTAGGTTGAGAAATCAACATGATGAAAGACCTAAGACCTGAGCTGCGCAGGAGGAAGAGAGCAACATGGAATGCCTTCAAAGACATTGAAGAATTAGCTAAAAGGACAAAGAACCTCCAGCTCCGGGCACATCTCTTTAACTCCACCGTTCTCCCTGCATTATCATACTCCTCAGAGACCTGGGCCCTACAAAATCATGTATGAGAATGCTATTCGGGGCTCCCAAAGAGGAATCGAAAGAGCTATGCTTGGAATATCAGGCCTCACTCAAGTGACAGAAGGAATACGGAATTCCGGCGTCCGTCGCTATTCCAGAATCAGGGACACTGTCTCGTTTGTCAAGGCATCGAAAATCAGATGGGCTGGACATGTAATGCGATTTGGAGATGACCACTGGACTAGAGCTGTTACCTACTGGATCCCACGGGATGTCATAAGATCACGTGGCCACCCCCTACATGATGGTCAGACTTCCTTGTCAAGACCCTGAAGGAATGGTTTGAGGCTCTTCATATTCATGAATCTACCAGTTGCCAATGGGCTACATTGGCATGTGATAGGGCCCAATGGAAATATTTCTGGCGCCCGCTCGAGCAAATCGATGAATAACAGGATTCAAGTGATCAAGTGAAGTGAAGTGAAGCAAGAACAGATATTTAGAGCCATGAATGACAATGTCTGTCGAGGACTGCCGCTGGGGTCCCCCGACAGTGTTGGGAAGCGAAGTTAATTTCTACCTCCGAAGCCAGCGGGGAATGGATGAAGACTCAGGAATCTGATGCAGTTTTAAAAAGGGTTTTACATCACAGGATCCAATATACAATCCAAGAGCAGGGAAAACCTCTGGACTCTGGGTTCCCAGCTAGACCCTAGCCAGGTGTAGGCCAAGATGGCTGCCACCACGAGTTGAGGCCCAACAGAGAATGGAGAGGATGGAGATGCAAATCACCAAGGGAAGCTGAAATGGCAAAGGGGAGGGAGAGAGATTCTTTCTTCTTGCAGCTTATTTCATAGCTAGAAATCTGCCCAAACTCGCCAGCCCAGCCCATTCTGGGCTGAGCTATCTAGAGATGAAAAAAAGGAAAGTAGCTCTATAGAATGTAGCAACTTCAGGATACCATCTGCTTGTTTACAAGGACCCAGAGCTAATTAAAACCCTCCTAGCAGAGCTGGGAGAATCTATAAGCTAAATGTAACTTCCCCTGGCAGGAAGGATCAAATTCCCTCAGGTAATTTCTCCCAGCACGTCACCTAATATCTTAAGCCAAGATCTGCCTGGAATTTCCTTTATAGGGTAGAGAAGGGGGTTTCTGAGATGGCATGTCTCTGTACCAAAGACTAATACTAATGCCAGTTAAATATTTCTCCAAGCCTTCACAAGAGTCTCCTCTACTTCACGGTAGTTTTGTATTTTAGTTGCCTTTGAGTTATCAGGGAGCCATGCTTGCTTGCTTGGAGGCAAACAGCATTTCTCTCTGGTCTAATTACTTAGAGATCCAACGTGGCCAGGCAAATATGCTGGTAGAATCTAGCTAGTCCCACAATGATTGTGGTAGCATGAGAGAATATTTATACTAGCCAGTACAGAATACATGGTCAGATAAGACTGCCACATTCAGACTATCCCCCTATCTATGAAGTGACCTGCCAGAGGCAATCCAGGGCAGATGCAGAGGCCTAGGCTTTTAGATGTCCTGCAACAAATGTCGTAATGTAATAAGGTATTATATGATTGTCAATGTACTTTTTATTATTAAAATCATTTTTGAATGTCAGGAATAAAATAAACTGTTCTATTAATACTATTAAATTTTGCTCTGTTAAAAAATGACTGGTTGCTTATGCTAGCAATACCCCTTGTTTAACAATTGTACCACATAAAGTTAAAAATAGAATTTCTTAGCCTTCTTAGGCATATGCCTAATGAGTTAAAAACAGTAGTTGTAGTATGGCTTCAGAGGAATTTTTTTTGCAAAAAAATTATTCAGAATTAATGCTTTTCTCTTTTCTTTCCTCTTAAATGAAAGGTGGACATAATGCTACTTAGTGAGTTGCCAATTTGGAACTATAAAATGTCAACAATGCATAATAGAGAAGTACACTGTAGAAGATGAATAGCTTAGGGAGAAAAAGTTAATGTATGATAGATTATGGAGATACTATGCAGTATTAGTATTAGTCTACATGGCTCTAGACTTGTTGCATGTAAAAACAAATACTTTGAGTCTTTTTTTTTCTTGTATTACACCTCTGTAGATTTGTTTTACCTTGATTACTTTTTTTTGGCTATTTGGATCACACCCAGCAATGCTTAGGGGGTTATTCCTCGCTCGTTGCTCAGGAATTACTACTGGTAGTGCTTGGGGGACCATATGGGATGCTGGGGATAGAACCCTGTTAAGCTGTGTGCAAGGCAAATGCCCGACCCACTATACTATCACTCCGCCCCTATTATTTTTAAATTTATCAAATTATCTTTTAGAATTCCTTTGACTTGATGACAATGTTGTGTCATTTTAGACAAATTTTATTTAAGAATACAAATTTCCTTTAAAATTATATATAGTTTTATTAAATTTTATGTGAAAGACATATTCAATCATACCTAGAATTTACTTACTAATAAAGTATTTTGTTCATTCACTATAGCATGTAAATTTTAAGTTTTTATTAGTTAAAGAACCATAATTACAAAGTTGATGATGACTGAGTTTTAGGCATATAATATTTCAATTCATTTAATATATCATATGACATACCAACCTTACAATCAATGTCAAGTTCCTTTCACCAGTGTTCTGATATACTATTCCCTACTCCCTGCCTGCCACCATGACAGACACACTGCAAAGCCCAATTGTCAGAGCTTAGATCTCATGTCTTCAGTGTTCTTAAGTCATTCTTTGAATATATGACAAAACCACCCTCCCACATCATCAGTTTAACTGAATCCACAACTCCAATTCACCATTACTTTCCTTTCTTATCTTCTTCATCTCCCCCTTGATTTCTTTCCTTCTCTGTCTTTCTCCTTTATATTTTGACTGAGGTATAAGAAAGGTAAGAAAGCACAGCAGGAAAAATATCTGAAATCAGAGCTTCATACATACAAGGAAACACATATACCATACTGAGATTAAAATCAGTGAGTCATCTTTAATTCTTATAATAAGAAAAAAATTTTCCTTTAATCCTGCAAAAAAAATAAACCAAAGAAAGAGCTTGAGAGTGGAAAGAAATGAGATTAGATAAGAAGCTGAAATCATATCACTTTAGGGATTTTTTTGTATCATGGAAAGATGTTTATATTTCATCCCAGCTAAAATAAGAGCACTTTGAAGGGACTTAGCCTGAAAATTATATTATCTGATTGATGCATTTAAAACATTGTTCTGGCAGCAGAAAAGAATATGATTCATGATGGCTAACAGTAGGAAAGGGTCAAGCCAAGAGTAGAAGCAAGACAAAGTTAGCTCATTGAGCTTTCTTAGGAAAAGCTATTAGTGGCATATATTAAGAGGATATGCATATATAGTTATTATAAGAAATCCATTACTATCCTCTTTATCAGCAAGGAAAAAGTAAAATTTAATATTCAAAGTATAATACACAATTAAGATGAGCAGCTGAAAGTATGTTAGGTATAAATCTAAAAGAGCTAGTTTTATATGAGGAAAATGCATATTATTAATGGTCAAAATCAAATACAAAATGAATAATGGAAATATATTCCTGGAAATAGATGCACTCAATGTTTTCAATGTCAGTTATACTATAATATTAATTTTCTTTTATTTTGTTGCTATTATTGTATAATTTTTGCCACACCTGGACGTTCTCAGAGCTTATTCCTAGCCCTGGGTTCAGTAATCACGCTTGAAAGACTCTGAAGGACTCCAAAGCTAACCCAGTTCAGTTGTATGACAAGGCAAGTGCCCATCCCACTGTAGTATAGCTTTAGTCTAAGTATTTCTGAAATAATTCTATATAATAATTAAATCTAATTAAGTTACAGGCATATTTTGAGTATGGCAACAAAATAGTTCTAAATTTACACAGAAACCAAAACCAGAATATCCCATGTAAAGTTGCCTAAGAACAATTTAGAAGATTTTCTCTATGACACATCAAGATTTTCTATAAAAATACAGCACTCAAAATAGTGTAGCAATGTATGGAATTTAAGTAATAAACAATAAATGAAGTTTTATAAAGTGCTATGAAATAGAAATATAAAAATATTCTCAACTGATTTTTGTCAAAGAATAAATGGCAGTAAACTTGAACAAGGCAATACTTAAATAATATTGGAATAAATATACATCTATATTGAAATTATTTATACATAGTTATAATACAAAAAAGAAGCTCAAAATGAATTACAAGTATAAATGGAACATATATAAATATGAAAGTCTTAGAGGAAATTAAAGAAAAATATACTATCCATGACTACACCCACACACATGTATATACACACATACACACATAAGTATACATATGTACATATTGTATAAAGAGACAATTCACAAATTATATATTCAAATACTCAAAGAGGTACTATTCAGGGCTGGAAGGCTGGAAAGAGAGTACAGTGGGCAGGATATTTGGTTTGCAGGCAGCTGACATGGGTTTGATCTCCAGCATCCCACATGTTCCCTAGAACCTCTCCAATAGAGATCTCTAAGTACACAGCCAAAAGTAAACACTGAGCACCACTAGGTGATTTCCAAAAATAAAAATACAGGTGAAATTCATCAAAATTAAAAAAAAAAATCTCTGCAATGCTCTGAAAAGGGAATGAGAAGTTGAACTACTGAATAGAGCACTATGTAGTTATTACAATGTCCAAAATTCAAAGCACTCACAATAGCAAATAACAAAGATATGCTAGAAAGAAGAAAATTACTTATTTTTTATAGGAGTAGAAAATACCACCAGTAATATTGGAAGAAAATTTATAAAATATAGCTGACATTTGTGATAGAGTTTATCTAAAAATTCTAAGTAACTATAAAAGAGGTTTGTACAGCATCTTCCTTTAAGTGAATGCTTATCATTTTCATGAAGTGGTAATGTTTTCAAGATTTCAGAAATAAAATAAGGGTTATGAATATTGAAAGCATAGAAAGTCCCCTCCTCTTTTCATCTAGGAGAATGGGTATAGATAAATAAAATTTTCACAATTTTGTACACATTAAAAAATTATATTAAAGCTTTAGAATTATATTAAAGCTTTCAAATATCCTTCACCATATAATTATCGTGTAGAATAAGATCCATTGTGCCTTTCACCCTTGATTGTGCTATGACTTTCCTTGCTTAAATATGAGAACTTTCAATACTGAAATATTACCTGTCCAAGATTTTCATGTTAAAACTCCTAAGATTCAAGAACATCTTATATCTGCACCTATACAAGAATTAAAAATTTTCCGGATATGGTTACAGTAGGAATCTATCTTTCAACATATTCCCTTCTTAAAATTAAGATTGTTAATAGGGAAAATCATCTACATAGGCCCTTAAATTCATCTCATCCAGAAACAGTAAAATCTAACTGAATTGTAAAGAAAAAGATGGAATCTTACCATTCCTGTTAACTTCGCTGAACTCAAAAATTATTACCAATAAAACAAGTCTGATAAATATCATTGTTTTACATATATATAAAGGTACTGAATGAACAAATTATCTAAATGATACAAAATGACTGCTTATTATGATTAGGAAGGGACAGGAAAGGGTAATGGGTCACTTGTATGGTGAAGGATAGAATTGTACTTTTAATGGTGAATTTAATGGAATGCATATTTACATGTTTATTTACATAAAACATGTGAAACTTCTATTATATATATAAATATACAAGATTTTTTAAAATATATTTCCTTATCATTATATGGGAATACTTATTTCTAGGCTCGTTTTCCTGAAGTAGTAATCTTCTAAATAACTCTAGTTACTTTGCAATTTCTGGCCATTCTTTCTTACCCTTTTATTAACTTCTTTTTATTAGAGTGCCACAACCCCATATGACCATTTCCTTATTAATTTTTATTACTTGGGAATGGGAGGTCTATTACTTTTCCTTTCTCAGTTTATAATCTATCTTAATATTATAATAAATTACTATGAAAAAGTCTATACCAGTATTATATTTTACTTTTCAGCAGTAACCTGATAAGATCAACTACTCAAACTATCTAGTATACTGAGAATGTGGAATGTTATCTGGAGAAGAAAGCACAATTTCACTGACTCTACGATCATTGTAGGGAAGGCTGCAAACGTTAAGTGAATTCTGAGTATTTACAAGTACATTTCTATCAGACATTTGTCTCTGTCCATCTCTCTATATACATTTTCCCCCATATATAAAGTTTCGGTGCCAACTCACAACTAAAAAAGACAGATTTCTAGTTTACCTGACTGTCTCTTTTTTCCCTCTGCTATCACCATACTTTACACCTAGCATTCCCCTTTTCATTTTACAGCCCACATAGCTTCCATTATGTCTAGTTGTATTTTTTTGTCTGTTCATTGTTTTATTATACATGTTTCACATACTAACAAAATCATTCAGCAATTGTCTTCCACTTTTTTCCTTATCATAACCACCTCAGCTTTCTTTCAACTTCTTCCAAGTTTTTCACTTATCATCTTTTAATGGCAGAAGAGTTATTCAGTTATGCAACTTTACCACAGATAAACTGCCAAGTCATTTAACACAAACTGCCCTAGTCATTTAAATTGATGCCAAGCTTTGGCTACTGTGACTACCTAAAGCTTTAAACACGGTTTAGTGGTGATGCAGAGAAAAGCAAATCACAGGACACTATTGGTATAAGTGAAAATTTCTGTAACATACACAGAAAATAGTAGGGAGACTAATTAATACAGCCACAACTACAAAAATAGCATTAAAAATTTGGGCCAGAGAGATATTACTTAGATACAATTCTTTCCTTGTACATGTATAACTGAAGTACAATCCCAGGCACCCCATAAGTTTTCCCAGCTCAGCCAGGAGTGAACTCAGAGCACAGAGCAGTATGATCTGATCAAAGCCAGAGGTGGCTCCCAGCCCCAGCATAAATAAATTAATAAAATTCCAAATGGTCCAGTTATACAGTTCTTGGACTTTTATACAAATGAAATGAAAATACTAATTATGTTTACATCCCTGTGTTTGTTCTATGCCCATATTTCACATTTCTGAAGTCTGTTTCTCTCGGTGAAAGACTCATCTATATGACATCTTTAGTTTTTGTGTAATTTTATCTTTTAACAGGAGTAGACAGAAATGAGGAGATACATGCATTTAGCTCTATTTGGGATATATAAAGTTTTAGAATTTCTATTGTGAGCACTCTGGTATCACAAAATCTTAGACTTTGAAGCACACTTACTTCTCAGAGATTTTCACCATCATCTAAATGTTTTTAACTCACTTCCAGCTCAATCTTTCTTCTCCAAGCAGTCCTCTTTCAATTCTGTAAAGACCTGACACAAACTGAAGGTATGGAGAGATTTCCCTAATTTAAAAAAAAAAGCTTTATTAATGTGGAATAAGAGGCCCAGGACTTCATACATGCAAGGCATACACACTTTGCACTGAGATAGATTCCAGAACCTAAACTTTAAAAAAAATTTTTTCTTTCCTATTTTGCAGTGTAACAGCCCAAACTCTGATGTAAAAACCATGACACAACATGAAATATTAGGAAACAATTGAACAATAGATTTAAATTATACAAACACATATAGACATATGTATAAATGAATACATATGCATATATGCCACAAAGGTTCTAAATTAAACCCTAAAACACATTAAACGTAAATTGAAGAGGCTTCTTTAACTCATAATGAGCTCCCATTACTGAGGTATTAAGGTGAGTTAGAGTAATCATCTCTAGTATATTGTCCAGTAAATTGTGTGTCATAAGGAAATTAAAGAAAACGACCTGAAAATGATGCATTTCATGGTTTACTCAGTCTGAAGTTTTATACCTTGATGATGAGATTCAATATACAGTAAATCTTTACTCCCAAATCCTTTTCTAAGATATATTCCTGATATAATAACATTATGTACTAAGAACTCACTTTTGTGAATAGGAAACCATTTTAGTATTCTGGTAATCATTTCCCCAAATGCGTAAAAGATATTTTAGGCTTCACATAATAGTAACAGTATTTAAAGGATCTATATCTCACTAGCCCTGGCAAATGGCCCTTTGAGTCTTGCCTGGGGACTCCCAGTGGTGCGTAACTCATTTCTCAGTCCTTGGGCTGGTGGTACAGTACCAGAACTTAGAGCTAAGCCTTAACACTTTAGAAGATAATTATTCCATAGGATGCTATTTTTTGTGGAAAGGCTTTACTTAATTTTCTTAGGGTATAGGAGTTTGTGAAAAATTTAGATTGTCTAACAATATTGACAATGGAAATAAAAGATTTTTCCACAAAAGTCAAAATAAATATACATGAATATAGAATATGAATAAACAGGCATAAATAGTAAGAGTTGCAACCATGGTGGACACTTCTGCTGTGATAATTAGGGAAGGCTACCAGTGACAAGGAGAATGATAAGTACCTATAAAAGTTTGATGAGGAAAGAACTGAAGATAAAGATATAAGCTGGTGTGGAAATGGGGAGGAGTGAAAGCAGTTAGTGATTTTAAATGTGTGCTTGTTCTATAATCATGGTACTGAATGTAATTAAGTTTTCAAAATGAACATGGTCTGCTGTATAGAGGTGAAATTAGAGCAATACCAGGAGTATTCTCTACAACTAATGAAGATCTTGTGCTGGTTTATTCAAACTATTCACATTCTATAAAGCTACTGTTTTTATAAACTGTCTTAAAAATGTTTTATCTTACATTTTAATCACATACAAATGATTGAATAAAATTGCATAACAACTTATTAATAAAAATACATTTCCTTTTTTTCATTTTATATATATATATATATATATATATCACTAGACATCCGTTGTTCATAGATTTCCTCGAGCAGGCGCCAGTAACATTTCCATTTGACCCTATCATGTGCCAGTGTAGCCCAATGGCATCTGGTTGCTTCAGGAATACAAAGAGCCTCAAACCGTTCGTTCATGGTCTTGACGAAGAAGTCTGACCATCTTGTAGGTGGGCGGCCATGTGATATTTCGATGTTCTGTGGGATCCAGTCGGTAATGGCGCTAGTCCAGCGGTCATCTCCAAATCGCATTACATGTCCAGCCCGTCTGATTTTTTGATGCCTTGGCAGACAAGACAGCGTCCCTGACTCTGGAACAGCAACGTAGGTCAGAGCTCCGGATTCCTTCTTTCACTTGAGTGAGGCATGATATTCCAAGCATAGCTCTTTTGATTCCTCTTTGAGAGACCCTAATAGCGTTCTCATCCTGCTTTCGCCAAGGTCTCTGAGGCATATGTTAATGCAAGGAAAACAGTGGAATTGAAGAGTTGTGCCCTGAGCTGGAGCTTCTTTGTCTTTTTAGCTATTTCTTCAATGATTTTGAAAGCAATCCATGCCACTCTCTTCCTCCCGTGCAGCTCATGTTTTAGGTCATTCATCATTTTGACTTCTCAACCTAGGTACACATAACTGCTGCATTCAGAGATGTTTGTTCCATTGAGAGTGAATGGGGCCTCTGGAACTAGTTCATTTTTCATGAATATAGTTTGTTGAGATTCAGCTGTAGATCTATCTTTCTACATTCTCGGTCAAAGTCAGTCAGCATTTGTGTCCTTGGCTAATATTTGGTATTATTAGAACAATGTCTTCACTCTCAATGGAACAAACATCTCTGAATGCAGCAGTTATGTGTACCTAGTTCGAGAAATCAACATGATGAACGACCTAAAACCTGAGCTGCGCAGGAGGAAGAGAGCGGCATGGAATGCCTTCAAAGGCATCGAAGAAATAGCTAAAAGGACAAAGAACCTCCGGTTCCCAGCACATCTCTTCGACTCCACCATTCTCCCTGCATTAACATATGCCTCAGAGACCTGGGCCCTACGAAAGCAGGATGAAAATGCTATTCGGGTCTCCCAGAGAGGAATTGAAAGAGCTATGCTTGGAATATCACGCCTCACTCAAGTGAGAGAAGGTATCCGGAGTTCTGACCCTCCGTCGCTATTCCAGAATCAGGGATGCTGTCTCGTTTGCCAAGGCATCGAAAATCAGATGGGCTGGACATGTAATGCGATTTGGAGACAACCGCTGGACTAGAGCCATTACCGACTGGATCCCACGGGATGTCAAAAGATCACGTGGCCGCCCACCTACAAGATGGTCAGACTTCCTTGTAAAGACCCTGAAGGAACGGTTTGAGTTTCTTCATATTCCTGAATCAACCAGATGCCATTGGGCTACATTGGCACGTGATAGGGTCCAATGGAAATGTTACTGGCTCCCACTCGAGCAAATCGATGAATAACGGATTCAAGTGATCAAGTGAAGAACAATGTCATCAGCAAAGCGGAGGTGGTGTAGTTGCCGACCGTCTATCTTTACTCCCATTCCTTCCACTTCTAATTGTTGCATGATGTTCTCAAGGGTTACACTGAATTATTTTTTGAAATGGTACGACCCTGCTGAACCCCTCTTTTGACATTTATGATCACTCCATTGTAGATGGTGAGATCACTTGTGTCACTTGTATCACTTGTCTTCCCATTGTTCATCAATTTGCTCTAGCAGGCGCCAGTAACATCTCCATTCATTGGGAATGGGGACCATTATTGTTGCTGGTTTTGATATTGGATACACCATGGGTAGCTTGCCAGGCTCTTCCATGGCTCTGGATTCATCCCAGGGAGGCAGTTAAGCCTACAAGGTAATTAAGGTCAGCAGCCAATGCTCATCTGTGAAGGCCTTATTATGTTCTCTCTTTTCTGGCTTGCAACAATTGGACAAAATTATTATAACATATGCCTCAGAGACCTGGGCCCTACGAAAGCAGGATGAGAATGCTATTCGGGTCTCCCAGAGAGGCATCAAAAGAGCTATGCTTGGAATATCACGTCTCACTCAAGTGAGAGAAGGAATCCGGAGTTTTGACCTCCGTCGCTATTCCAGAATCAGGGACGCTGTCTCGTTTGCCAAGGCATCGAAAATCAGATGGGCTGGACATGTAATGTGATTTGGAGACAACCGCTGGACTAGAGCCGTTACCGACTGGATCCCACGGGATGTCAAAAAGATCATGTGGCCGCCCACCTACAAGATGGTCAGACTTCCTTGTAAAGACCCTGAAGGAACGGTTTGAGGCTCTTCATATTCCTGAATCAACCAGATGCCATTGGGCTACATTGGCACGTGATAGGGTCCAATGGAAATGTTACTGGTGCCCGCTCGAGCAAATCGATGAATAACGGGATTCAAGTGATCAAGTGATCAAGTGATTTGTCATTACAAGTAAACTCAAAAACAAAGATTAGAGCTCAAAATTCCTTTGTAAACTTTGAAGGATGTCCCCGAAATGTCCCTAGTTGCTGCTTGGTCAGTGAAGCTCACTTATTGAGAAGTGCTCAGGGTTCACTCTGCCTGCTTCTCCCTCTGCCCGGCATTTTGAAATAGGGATCAAAGCTATGTTAAGTTTTCTGTGATTAAGTTTCATGATATGTAGGATAAGTGTTTTGATACCTTATTGTCCCAATTTAAGCCTGTTGTTTGGGTTTAAGCATTGTTAGTTGCCATTTTCAATATTGAAAAGACCAGCCCAGACAGAACAAAACATGAAATCTTATTTTTGTCTTCCATTTCACTTTTTTTCTCTCATTATTTTTTTAAAATTGATTTTAATTAAATCACTGTCGATTACCATGTTACTAAGTTACTCATAATTAAGTTTCCGGCATTCAATGTTCTAACTCTAATCTCTTCGCCGGTATTCACATACATTCACCAATATTCCTTGTTTCCCTTTTGTCTGAAGTCCCGGCCAACAGCTTCCAGCACAAATGAGGAAGACCTATATCTTGCTGGACTTCATCCTCACGGAAAGCAGAGGGATGGACTTGGGGAGAAACTCTGCATTGCTACTACTGCTGAGAAAGGAATGAAAGAAAGAAAGAAAGAAAGAAAGAAAGAAAGAAAGAAAGAAAGAAAGAAAGAAAGAAAGAAAGAAAGAAAGAAAGAAAGAAAGAAAAAGAAAGAAAGAAAGAAAGAAAAGAAAGAAAGAAAGAAAGAAAGAAAGAAAGAAAGAAAGAAAGAAAAAAGAAAGAAAGAAAGAAAAAGAAAGAAAGAAAGGAAGAAAGAAAAGGAAGAAAAAGAAAGAAAGAAAGGAAGAAAGAAAGAAAAAGAAAGAAAGAAAGAAAGGAAGGAAGGAAGAAAGAAAGAAAGAAAGAAAGAAAGAAAGAAAGAAAGAAAGAAAGAAAGAAAGAAAGAAAGAAAAAGAAAGAAAGAAAGAAAGAAAGAAAGAAAGAAAGAAAGAAAGAAAGAAAGAAAGAAAGACACACCAATGCAGTGGGGAGTTATGGAAAGCAGTACTCCATTTACTGAATACAGTTTAAACCTTTTATACAATATTTGGGTGGAGGTGATACAAGCACAAATCACAGGTATTTGCAAGCTCCTGGGCCATTGTAGCAGTTAACAATCTTTGGAGCAAATGACAATTGCAGATTTAGCATTTTCAAGGTAAGATTTGCAAGGTAATTATCATTGATTTACATATTCCAGTGATCAGATGTCAGAAGATCAGGCACATTCTGCCTCACCTTAGCTCTGATAAGTACAGTAACCATATGAGCAGGGCCCATTTATGGGTCCTGCCCTTAGAAATGGGTTCTGCCCTTAGGGCCTTGTGGTGGGAAAGTGCTGGACTTTACTAAGACTAGCAGCTCAGAACCCAACACCCTTTGGCCCCTTAGCCTGCATATTTTCCCTCTACCACAGTACCACCAGGACTGGTGTTTCTGTCCCTGACTTATTCCTTCCATCCCCACCTGAGTGGTGAGCTTCTACTGAAGACTAAAGTTATCTTGCTCTTCATTTCTAGTGTTTTGGGGCATTTGTTCCCTATTTTGTTTATTTATATCCTACATATAAGAGAAATCTTTCTGTCTCTCTCTCTCTCTCTCTCTCTCTCTCTCCCTTCACTCAACATGATATTCTCTAGATCCATTGACACAAATATTTATGCATTTAAAAAGTATAAAGTACATTTTAAAATGTACTTTAGCTACAGGTTACTTAGAAATCTGAGAAGCTAAACTCTACCAGGAAGGGAAAAATTCCTCCTTATAATACCAATCATATCAGTTTGGAACTTAACAGACACTCAGAGCAAATAATCTTCTTGAGACACAAGATACCTTAACAAGTGAAAATGGAAATACCATGTTATCCAGTCTCACCAGTCCTGAACATTTATCAAACAACATATAAAAACACTATTTCAAAAGAATATGTGAAACTCTTTAGAGCAACATTTTTCACAATGTGAAAGACTTGGAAACAACCTAAGAGATTATCCAGAGATAAATAGGTAATAAGAATTTGTGATATACATACTCAAAGGATTAAGTAATAGGAAATCTTAGTATATATGCTTAAGGGAATACTTATAACCTTTGGGGAGAGAATAGTCTTTGCCCTTGTGACAAAATAAAAGGAACTTGAAATGATAATATTAAGTCAATTATTCAGAAATAATAGAAAATTGATACATAGTTTATAAATGAAGAATATAAGTACCTTAAGAAAATAAACTTGAAAAACATGACCATAGAAAATTACTGTCAGATGTTGTGGAAATCTGGTAAGGAGCAAAAGGGCAAAGTTTGGACTAGAGAAATATGCTTTAGGCAGTACATTCCTAAAGTATGTAAGAGTTCTTCTCCTTAGATTATGTGATATTATGAAACAATTTGTATATCAATAAACTTACATTGAAGGGGGATTAGTAGACAACATACCCCCTCTTCCCAGGACGCCAGGGAGGGAGAAGATAAAGGGCCTATGGGATTTCGGTGGGTTGTGAGAGACCCGATGTACATACAAGATGTGCCTTGCCTGCTTGTGTGTACAAGATGTGCCCTTCTGCTTGTACGCACGAGATTTGCCCTGCCTGGGCGGTTGTGCAAGACGGTGCCCTGCTTGCTTGTTCACGTAACCCACATAACCAAAACTCCATAATGCTGACGTTTGAATGGATAGGTTGAGAGATGTGTGGGGTTACAAACTCATTGGCTCTGTACTGTGCAGGCTCTGCTGTAATGGCCATTAAGAGCCTATATAAGATCCCCTTAAAGAAGCTCCGGTCTTGACCACCTATACGGACCTGAGTGTCCGTGGGGAGCCTGACCCTGGCTAGCCAGACCAATAAACTTTGCTTTGTTAATTGCATTCTCGCTTGATTCTCCTGTTTCTCAAAGGGGATAAGGTTCTCGGACCCTAACAACATTCAAACTTAATTATTTTAATATATGTTTTATTAAATTAATAAATTAGTTAAAACATATGCTAATAATGTATGGAAGAGAAACCAGATAGTAATAGGAAAGATTTACCTTGTATGTACCCAGCCTGGATTAGTTCCCTGACACCCTATGTAGTTCTCAGATTACAGAGCCTATAGTATACCCTGAGAGTAACACCAAAAACCAATAAATAAATAAAATAAAATCTAAAAAGTGTCTTTGGAAATACATCAATCCCCAAGAGTATTGAGATTTTATTGTTGCTAATTTTCACTGAAACTCATTATAACACTGATAAGACATAAAATGAATCAAACTAGTGAATCACTGCATGTAGCAATTTAATTAATGTAAGCATTAAAAAACTAAATTATTGAGGTGAATTTTTTATAATTAACTCACTGTGATGGACATTAAACAGTTTTTTATGGTTGTATTTCAGTCCTACACTGTTCCAACACCTATCCCTTCACCAGTGCACACACCAATGTGCCCCATTTACTTCCATATCCACCACAACCTACTTCTGTGTTCTGTGTTCTATGGCAGGCCTTCTCTCTCTCTTTCACTCTCACTCTCTTTTTGTACATTCTAGTTTGCAATATAGACATTGCAGGGTTATCATGTATATTCCTTAACCTACTTTCAATGCTGAGGTGAAAATTTAACAGGTTAGTCCAAAGGATTTTGATAAAATATTGATAAGGATTTATCAAAATATTTTAGAGTACTTAAGCCCACCTTATTAGGATTACTAGGATGCTATAATTTACTTTTAAAAATGAGTAAATAAAATAAGAGCAGACAGAATCTCACATATATACTCATGAAATAGTTCATAAAAGATGAATTTGCAACAATGACAAATTTCATAGTAATTTCTATATTTAAACTTTGTGCTTCATTTCTGTAACTTCAAAATATTACAACAGAATAATGTGTAAACACGTTGAGTATATTTAATTGATGAAATGTACATATGCTTACATCTTAAACACCATATTTTAATTTTTATGAGCTGAGTTATAAAATTTTATTTAAAATTTTAATTTAAATGTCCTGCAGGAAAGATAAATAGTTAATATTTTATTGCTGTTATTAGACAAAATTGTTTATAGACATAATAGGACTTGCACCTATTTTAAGTAAAAATGAGTTCTCTAATCCTTTACCTAGTGCAGGTAGAATTAATTCATTACTAACCTCACAACAAATTTTAAGGAAACTAGGTCTGCTGTAACTGTTAAATTGTGGTAGAAATTAGAAAATGTTGGAATAGTCTCATCAAGAAACAGTGCATAATGTCATTTAATGCATTAACAGAGTCCCCCAAATCTTGTTCAAAAGTGTCTTTTACTATCTTCATTTCACCATTGTGTGGTTCATTTGAAACAGCCAGCATATCTGAAGCAGTTTATAATTGTGACTGAAGAAACTATTCAGCACAGCTCGTTAACTAGCAATTTTACCTCAAGACCATCCCACATATTTGATTCCTTCTGTTTTATTTACTTGGACAGGGAAAAAATAATGTGTTATAAATGTACTTATTCAGTGTGAATAGCTTCTTATTTGTTGGATAACAATAGTTGATTGCACATATTTGTGCATAGATTGATAAAGAAACAACAAATCCTCTAAACAATAGTAGTTTGAGTGCTTAATGATCTATCTTCATGGTTAATTCCTTTTTACTCCCTCTAGAATTTCATAAGGTGAATACGGTCAAGCAATTTGGGTTGTAGTCCCTGTTGTGTAATTGGCTTGCTCTACCTGAGTAAACACCAAAGCACTGTTAAATCCTACTAATAAAAGGGCTCATTCCAGTTAGTTGAAATAAGGACTGTCCCTTCTTCCCTTCCCTTCATTCTCTCTCTCTCTCTCTCTCTCGCTCTCTATCTCAAATACATACACATACATTTTACTTTGTTACTTTATCTGTTCCTCCAAAAAGCAGTAAGATTAAATTTTATTTTTGTTGTTTCTAGTAGTTGTCCATAATAATATAATGTTGATATATAATCATTATTTGATAATGTTTAGAAGGTGTTGGATGACATTTCTATGTGAATTGAGATTAACTTCCTTTAGATTAATACTGTTTTTCATTTCATGATTAGATTTCCCATTGGTAATAGAAGATAATGAAATTAGTTTCATTATATAAAGAGAAGTGCATGTTTATATATAATAAAGCCATTTATAATTCAGCTATACATCAAATTTTAATACTAAGTGTTTTAAACTCCATTGCAAGGGAAGGAAATTTTATCCTTTACCTAACTTTCATTTTTTTTAATATTATTTCATTATACTACCATGAGATACACAATTACAAAGTTGTTCATGACTGGGTTTCAGCAGTACACTGTCCTAGCACCCATCCCTCCACCTGTGCACATTTCTCACTCCAGTATCCTGTATCTATAACAGGTACCTTGCCTCCTCTCTCTCTCTCTCTCTCTCTCTCTCTATCTATCTCTTATCCACTGTGGTTTGCCCTACATACATTTAGGGATTTTAGGGATTACCATGTAGATATCTTTGCATACATTCAATGCTCAGTTTTAGACTGTCGTTACCATTTCCAACAATTAGTAGAACACTGGCATATATATATTTATATAAATATATATAAATTTTATATATATTCAAATATATAAATATATTTATATATTTATTAAAAAAATCCCAAAAAATGAATGCAGCAATTCTATATCTGTCCTATTTCTTCTAATTTAATTCATTATGATAATCTCTATGTCCATCCATTTGTAGGGAAATTTCATGAACTAGTTTTTCCTGACAGCTGCATAGTATTCCATTGTGTAGATGTATCATAGTTTCTTTATTCAGTCTTCTGTTCTCAGGCAAATATGCTGTTTCCAGATTCTGGCTATTGTGAACAGTGTTGTAAAGTACACAGAAGTGCAGATAGAGTTTCTGCTATATGTTTTTGAGTGTCCAGGGTATATTCCAAGAAGTGACACTGCTGGATCAAATATGAACTCAATATCAAGTTTTTGGGGAAATATCCATATTTGTTTTTCAAAGGGCTGAAGTAGTCGACATTCCCCCAACAGTGAATGAGAGTCTCTTTCTCCCTCAATCCGTGCAGCACTGTTTGTTCTTGCTCTTTTGATGTGTGTCTATCTCTGTGGTATGAGATATCTCACTGTTGTTTTGATTTTCATCTCTTAGATGAATAACGATGGAAAGCACTTTTTCATATGCCTTTTGTTTTTTTTTTTTTTATTTTTTTTATTATACCACCGTGAAACATACAATTACAAAGGTGTTCATAATTGGTTCTTGGTAATACAGTATTCCAGCACCCATCCCTCCACCAGTGCCCCATTTCCACCACCAATGCACCATTCCCCCTCCCGTCCCTCCAGGCAGCCTTAATAGCAGGTACCCCAGTTTCCTCTCTTTCTCTCTCTATCTCTCTCTCTGTCTCTGCATCTCTCTCCCTCTTATTTTACACATTGTCGCTAGCCCTGCAGATATTTAGAGTTTATCACTTAAGTCTCTTTGTGTATATTCAGTGGTGAGTTTTAATCTGCCATTACCATTTCCCATATTTATTAAAACACTGGTATCTATTTATATCCTATTAATGAATGCAGTCATTCTATATCTGTCCTTTTCCTTCTGACTAATTTCACTCAGCATGATAGACTCCATGTCCATCCATTTGCAGGTAAATTTCATAATTTCATCCTTTCTGACAGCCGCATAGCATTCCATAGTGTAGATGAACCACAGTTTCTTTAGCCAGTCCTCTGTTCTCGGGCATTTAGGTTGTTTCCAGATTCTAGCTATAGTGAATAGCGCAGAGATGAATGAAGAAGTACAGATAGTGTTTCTGCTATGTGTTTTTTTGGTCTCTAGGGTATATTCCCAGGAGTGCTATTGCTGGATCAAATGGGAGCTCAATATCTAGTTTTCGGAGGAATGCCCATATTGTTTTCCAAAAGGGCTGGACCAGTCGGCACTCCCACCAGCAGTGGATGAGAGTCCCTTTTTCCCCCCCCACATCCACACAGCACCGGTTGTTCTTGCTGTTTTGGATGTGTGCCAGTCTCTGTGGGGTGAGATGGTATCTCATTGTTGTTTTGATTTGCATCTCCCTGATGATTAAAGATGAAGAGCACTTTTTCATATGCCTTTTGGCCATTCGAATTTCTTCTTTTTGGAAGCTTCTGTTCATTTCTTCTCCCCATTTTTTGATGGGGTTGGCTGTTTTCTTCTTGTGGAGTGCTACCAGTGCCTGATATATCCTGGATATTAACCCCTTGTCAGATGGGTATTGGGTGAATATCCTTTCCCACTCTGTGGATTGTCTTTGTATCTTGGTCACCGTTTCTTTTGAGGTGCAGAAGCTTTTCAATTTTATATAATCCCATTTGTTTATCATTGCTTCCATTTGCTTGGTCAGTGGTGTGTCGTCTTTAAAGATACTTTTCGTTTCGATATCGTAGAGCGTTTCTCCTATGTTTTCTTCGATGTACCTTATAGATTCATATCTTATATCGAGATCTAGAATCCATTTTGATCTGACTTTTGTGCATGGCGTTAGAAGGAGGTCTAAGTTCATTTTTTTACACGTAGCTGCCCAGTTTTCCCAGCACCATTTGTTGAAGAGGCTTTCTTTGCTCCACTTAATATTTTTTGCTCCTTTATCGAAGATTAAGTGGTTGTATATTTGTGAGTGCGTTTCAGGATACTCAGTTCTATTCCATAGGTCTACGGGTCTGTCTCTATACCAATACCACACTGTCTTAATTACAACTGCTCTGTAGTAGAGCTTGAGGTTGGGGAAAGTGATACCTCCCATCTTCTTTTTCCCAAGGATAGCTTTAGCTATTCGTGGGGTTTTATTATTCCATACAAATTTCAGGAGTGTTTGTTCAATTTCTTTTGAAGAACATCATGGGTATCTTTATAGGGACCGCATTGAATCTGTATAAAGCTCTAGGGAGTATTACCATTTTGATAACGTTAATCCTTCCAATCCATGAGCAGGGAATGTGTCTCCATTTCCTCAGGTCTTCTTTTATTTCCTGAAGTAACGTTTTGTAGTTTTCTTTGTAGAGATCCTTTACATTTTTTGTCAAACTGATTCCTAGGTATTTGATTTTCTGTGGTGCAATTGTGAATGGGATAGTTTCTTTAATGTCCCTTTCTTCTCTTTCGCTGTTTGCATATAGGAAGGCCATTGACTTTTGGGTATTGATTTTGTACCCTGCTACTCTACTATAAGAATGTATTACTTCTAGAAGCCTCTTGGTAGAGAGTTTTGGGTTTTCCAGGTATAATATCATGTCATCTGCAAATAGTGATAACTTGGCTTCTTCCCTTCCTATCTGGATGCCCTTAATGTCTTTTTTCTTCCCTGATTGCTATGGCAAGTACTTCCACTACTATATTGTATAGAAGTGGTGAGAGTGGGCAGCCTTGTCTTGTCCCTGATCTTAAGGGGAAGGCTTTCAGGTTTTTCCCCATTGAGAATGATGCTCGCTGTGGGCTTGTAGTAGATGGCCTGGATTATCTTGAGGAAGGTTCCTTCTATCCCCATTTTACGGAGAGCTTTTACCATGAACGGGTGTTGAATCTTGTCAAATGCCTTCTCTGCATCTATTGATATGATCATATGGTTTTTATTTTTCTTTTTGTTGATAAGATGCATTATGTTGATTTCTTGCGGATGTTGAACCATCCTTGCATTCCCGGGATGAATCCCACTTGGTCATGGTGTACAATCTTTTTGATGACTCTTTGGATTCTATTTGCTAGTATTTTGTTGAAGATCTTAGCATCTGTATTTATCAGGGAGATTGGTCTGCAGTTTTCCTTTTTTTGTGACATCTTTGTCTTCTTTGGGTATCAGGGTGATATGTGCCTTGTAAAAGCTATTTGGGAGTATTCCTGTTTCTTCAATTTGCCGGAAGAGCTTAAAAAGAATTGAGAGTAGGTCCTCTTTAAAGGTTTTGTAGAATTCACTGGTGAATCCATCTGGACCTGGGCTTTTGTGTTTGGGGAGACTTTTGATTACCGATTCTATTTCCTCGATGGAGATAGGTTTGTTGAGGTATTCCAAATCTTCTTGTTGCAGACTTGGGAAGCTATAGGAATTCAGGAATTTGTCCATTTCTTCTAGGTTCACTTGTTTCGTGGCGTATAGGCTCTCATAGTAATCTCTGATGATCTTTTGAATTTCTGTGGTTTCAGTTGTGATGTCCCCGTTTTCATTTCTGATTCTATTTATTTGGGTTCTCTCTTTTCCTTTTCTTACAAGTCTTGCAAGTGGTTTGTCAATCTTGTTTATTTTTTTCAAAGAACCAGCTTTTGGTTTCGTTGATCTTCTGGATTGTTTTTTTGACATTCCATCTCATTGATTTCTGCTCTAAGTTTTATTATTTCTTTCTTTCTGCTTGGGTTGGGCTCCTTTTGTTGATCACTCTCTAAGATCTTAAGTTGTGAAGTCAGACTGTTTATGATGGCCTTTTCTTCTTTTCTGATGAATGCCTCAAGAGCTATGAACTTGCCTCTTAACACTGCTTTTGCTGTATCCCACAAGTTCTGGTAATTCGTGGTCTTCAGTCTCATTTGTTTCCAGGAATCTTTGGATTTCCTCTTTGATTTCTTTTATGACTTGCTGGTTGTTCAGCAGTGAGCTGTTTAGTTTCCAGGTACTTGGTATTGGTCTCCGTTTTTGTGTACAATTAACTCCTGCTTCAGTGCATCATGGTCTGAAAAAATAGTTGGCACAATTTCTATCTTCTTGATTTTATGGAGGTATGATTTATGGCTCAGCATGTGATCTATTTTCGAGTATGTTCCATGTGCACTGGAGAAGAAAGTGTATTCAGCTTTTTGGGGATGAAATGTCCTGTATATGTCTACCAGCCCTCTTTCTTCCATCTCTTCTTTTAGGGCCAGTATTTCCTTGGTAAGTTTCAATCTTGTTGATCTATCCAGGGTTGATAGAGCAGTGTTGAATTCTCCAACTACAATTGTGTTGCTGTCAATGTCTTCTTTGAAGTCTATTAGTAGTTGATTTAGGTATTTTTCTGGCCCCCCGTTGGGTGCATATATGTTTAATCGCATGATTTCTTCCTGATATATGCATCCCTTTACTATTAACAAGTGACCTTCACTGTCCCTTCTGACCTTCTTCAGCCTGAAGTCTATGTTGTCAGATACCAGTATGGCTACCCCAGCCTTTTGGATGGGTTGTTTGAGTGAAGGACTGTTTTCCAGCCTTTTATTTTGAGCCTGTCTTTGCTCCGATTGTTCAGGTGTGTTTCTTGAAGGCAGCAGAATGTCGGATTCAATTTTGTGATCCATTTTGCCACTCTGTGTCTCTTAACTGGTGCATTTAGACCATTGACATTGAGAGATATTATTGTCATAGGATTTTGTGCCATCTTTCTGTATAGGTTGGTTGTTCTTTTGGGTTATGTCTCGTCTTATAGTAGATCATTCAGTCCTTCTTTTAAGGTTGGTTTTGATTTTACAAAGTTCCTAAGCTGTTGTTTATCCAAGAAGTTTTATATCTGTCCTTCAAATCTGAGTGAGAGTTTAGCTGGATACAGAATTCTTGCTGAGGCGTTCATTTCATTAAGCTTTTTTACTATATCCCACCACTGCCTTCGGGCTTGGAGGGTGTCTTCTGAGAAGTCTTCTGAAAGTCGAATGGATGCTCCTTTGTATACAATTTCCTTCTTTGATCTTGCTGCTTGAAGAATTCTGTCTCTGTCTATGGCATCCATTACTTTGATTAGGATGTGTCTTGGGGTCTTTCTATTGGGGTCTCTTCTTGCTGGTATGCGTCGGGCTTCTTGGATCTGGATGCCTTCATTCTTTAACTCGGGAACTTTTCAGCCAGGATGTTTTTAACTGTTTTAATTTCCTTGGGGTTACTTTCCTGTCCCTCTGGGACTCCGATGATTCTTATGTTGTTCCGCCTGGCTTCATCCCATTGTTCTCTGTTCTGTTGCTGATCCATTTTCCGATCTTTTTCCATCTTATGTAGTTCTCTGTGTGCTTTCTGCAGCTCATCTTCAGTCTCATTGATTCTCTCTTCCGCTGCTGTCATCCTACTGTTGAGAGCCCCGATTGTGTTTTTCATTTCATCTACTGAGTTTTTAAGCGATGATATTTCTCTTTGCATGGTTCTCATTTCTGCTCTCATTTCCTCCCGTAGTTTATTGACTGCCCTTTCAACTGCTTCGTTTATGTTCTCCTGTATTTTTTTTGGACATCTGCTCAATTTTTTCGTTGAGCTCCTTAAACATCCTACCAATTTCCTCTCTAATTTCATTGTCAGAGTGATCATGCACATCTGTATTCTTTTTGATTCTTCACAGTCAATTCCTTCATCTGTTCTTCGAGCTGGGGATATGCGTTGTTTTCCCATGGTGTTGAGGTGTTCAGGGATAGATTCCTCTAGTGTACTGTTTCTTTTTTCTTGAGGGTATTACCTTCCCTTGGTGTTGAATTTCCTAGTTTTAGTATTAATAAGCGGCCGCCCGCCCGGCCAGCCGCACATCCCAGGGACTCTACCTGAGATGCAGAAAGGCCGGGTGAGAGTTCAAAATGATGGTTTGGCTTCCGGTTCCGCTCGGACTTCTGGGGGTTGTAGTTCCACCTTCTGCTGAGACCTGGGGCTCTACCACAGCCCCAGGCGCCCGCCTGGCCAGCCGCACACCCCAGGGACTCTACCTGAGATGCAGACAGGCCGGGTGAGAGTTCAAAATGACCTCATATGCCTTTTTGACATTTGAATTTCTTTTTTGGAAGTTTCTGTTTTCAATTTCCCATTTTTGAATGCAGTTGTCTATTTTCTTCTTGTAAAGTTCTACTAATGTCTGATATATCATGGATATTAACCCCTTATCAGATGGGCATTGGTGAATATTCTTTCCCACTCTGTGGGCCATCTTTGTATCTTGGTTACTCTTTCTTTTAGGTGCAGAAGCTTTTCAGTCTCATATAATTCAATTTATTTATCTTTAGTTCTATTTGATTTATCAATGTTGTTTCATTTTTTAAGATACCTTGGGCTCCAATGTTGTAGAGGGTTTTGCCTATGTTTTCTTCGATGTAACTTATAGATTCATGTTGATGTTGAGATCTTTGTCCATTTTGGTCTGATTTTTGTGTATGGCATTACAAGGAGGTCCAAGTTCACGTTTTTACATGCACCTGCCCAGTTATCTCAGCACCACTTGCTGAAGAAGTTTTCTTTGTTCTTACTTATTATTTTTGCTCCTTTATTGATGTTTAAATATTCATATGTTTGAGAGAGTGTGTAAGGATATTCAGTTCTGTTTCATATGTCCACAGGTCGGTCTCTATACCAATATAATGCCATTTTAATTACTACTGCTTTGTAGTACAGTTTGAAGTGAGAAAATGATACCTTCCTCCCCTCCCCCAGGATTGCTTTAGCTATTTCTAGGGGTTTATTATTCCATACAAATTTCAGGAGTGTTTGGTCAATTTCTTTGTAGACTGTCTTCTGTATACTTAAAAGGACTGCACTGAATCTGTATAAAACTCTAGGGAGTGTTAACATTTTGACAATGTTGATTCTCCCAATTTATGATAAGGGATTGGGCCCCAGTTCCTTAGTTCCTCTTTTATTTCTTGAAGCAACGTTCTGTAGTTTTCTTTGTACAGATCCTTTACATTCTTAGCCATACTGATTTTTCTGTGGCACAATTGTGAATGGGATCTTTTTACTTAATATTCCATACTGTCTTTTGCTATTTTCATATAGGAAAACCATTGACTATTTGGTATTGATTTGTACCTTACCACTCTACTATAGGAATCTATTATTTCTAGGTATTTTTGGTAGAGTTCTCTATGTGTAATGTCATGCCATCTGCAACTAGTGACAGCTTGATTCTTTCTTTCCTATTTAGATGCCCTCAATGTCCTTTTCTTCACTGATTGCTATGGCAAATATTTCAAGTACTATATTGATTAGAAGTGGTGAAAGTGGGCAATCTTGTTGTGTCCATGAGCTTAGGAGGAAGACTTTCATATTTTCCCAATTGAGAATGATGCTAACTTTGGACTTGTGGTAGATGGCTTTGACTATATTGAGGAAAGTTCTTTCAATTTCCATTTTTATGGAGAGTTTTTATCATGAATGGGTGTTGGATATTGTCAAGTGCTTTCTCTGCATCTATTGATATGATCATATGTTTTTATTTTTTCTCTTATTGTTATGATGCTTTAAGTTGATTGACTTGTGAATGTTGAACCACTCTTGCATTCCCAGGATGAATCCTACTTGGTATAATCTTTTTGATGAGTCTTCGAATTCTATTTGCTAGTGTTTTGGTTAAAATCTTAGCTTCTGTGTTCATCAGAGAGATTGGTCTGTAATTTTCCCTTTTTGTGATGTCTCTGTCTGCTTTGGGTATCAGGGTGATTGTGCATCATAGAAGCTATTTGAGAGTGTTTCTGGTTTTTTTGTTTTTTTTTTACTTTTCTTGAAGATCTTGAAAAGTTCTGACAGTGGGTCCTTTTTAAAGGTTTGGAAGAATTCACTGGTGAACTCATCTGGACCTGGGCTTTCATTTTTGGGCAGATTTTTAAGTACTGATCCAATTTCCTCAATGATGATAGGTTTCTTCAGTTATGCCAAATCTTTTTGTTCCAGCCTTGGGAGGCTATAGAAATTCAGGAATTTGTCCATTTATTCTTCGTTCTCTTGTTTCATGACATACAGTCTCTCAAAGTAATCTCTGATGTTCATTTGAGTTTCTGTTGTTTCTGCAGTTATTCCCCCTCTCCATTTCTGATTCTATTTGAGTTCTCTCCCTTACCTTTCCTTGCGAGTCTTGCAAGTAGTTTATCATTCTTGTTTATTTTTTTTTAAAGAACCAGCTCTTCACTTTACTGATCTGTAGGATTTTTTGGGGGGCATTCAAACTCATTGATTTCCACTGTAAGTTTTATTTGTTTCCTTCTTCCTTCCTGGGTTGGGCTCCTTCTGTTGGCTGTTTTCTAAAATCTTTTTTTTTCTTTTTTGGGTCATATTCGTCAATGCTCAGGGGTTACTCCTGTCTCTGCACTCAGGAATTACCCCTGGTGGTGCTCGGGGACCATATGGGATTTCAGGGATCTAACCTGGGTTGGCTGCATGCAAGACAAATGCCCTACCCTCTAGATTGTCACCCCAGCCCCTGTTTTCTAAGATCTTAAGCTGTGAAGTCAGATTGCTAATGTGGGCCCTTTCTTCTTTTCTGGAGAATGCTTGCAGAGCTCTGAAGTTTCCTCTTTACACTGTTTTCACTGTATCCCACAAGTTCTGATAGTTTTTGTCTTCAGTCACATTTGTTTCCAGGAAATTTTAGATTTCCTCTTTGATTTCTTCTATGACCTACTGATTGCTCAGCAAGATCTGTTTAATTTCAAGGTGTTTAGTTTGAGTCTCCATTTCTATGTGCAATTAACTTTTGTTTTCATTGCTGCATTGTTTAAAAATAGTTGAAACAATTTCTATATACTTGATTTAATTGAGGTATGATTTGTGTCTCAACATGTGATCTATCTTGGAGACCGTTCCAGTATGCTTGAATAAAATGTGTATTTGGCTTTTTGGTGAGGAAATACCTTGTATTTTATCTACTAGCCCTCTTTCTTCCATTACTTCTTTCAGGGCCAGTATTACCTTGTTGATTTTCAGTCTTGTCGATCTATCAAGAGTTGATAAAACAGTGTTGAAGTCTCTACCTGCTATAGTTTTGCTGTCAATATCTTCTTTGAAGTTTATTAGCAATTGTTTTAGGCATATTGCTGGCTCCTTGTTGGTTCTGTATATGTTGAGGAGAGTAATTTTCCTGATATAAATTAATGCTCCTTTGTATGACTATTCCTTTTTTAATCTTGCCATTTGAAGATTTGTGTCTCTAGCTATGGATCTGTCATTCTGACTAGAATTTGTCTTGGATCGTCTTGGAGATTTTTTTTTTTGGAATAGGTTCTATTGTTCCTGGTACCCCTCTGGCTTCTTGAATCTGGATGCCTGCATCCTTTACTCTTGGAACTTCTCAGCAAGGATGTCTTTAACTGTTCCCATTTCAGTGAGATTACCTTTCTGTCCATCTGGGACTCAGATGATTCTTATGTTGTTGCTCTTGGATTTAATCCTCATATTTTCTCGCCCAGTGCTCAGCACTTTTTGGTCCTTTTATGTGTTGCATTTCCAGAGTGCTTTCTGCAGTTCATCCTCATTCTCACTGATTCTGTCTTCCACTGCTGTCATTCTACTCTTCAGGGCACTCATCATGTTTTTTACTTCATCTACAGAGTCTTTTATTGATGACATATTTGTTTGTAGTTTTCTTATTTCTGCTCTCATATCCTTCCATATATTATTGACCACCTGTTCCATTGCTTCATTTATGTCCTCCTGTATTTTATTGGATAGACATACCATTTTTTTCATTGAACTCATTAAACATCCTCACCATTTCTTCTCTGAATTTTTTGTTAGAGATTATACATGTGGGTATTCCTTGTTGAGTTTTCAGGGCTGTTTCCTTCATCCACTCTTCAAGGTAAGGATTTTGTTTTTTCTGAATAATGCTATGGTAATCTGGTTTTGAACCTTCTGGGGCACTGCTCTTCTCTGCCAGGTCAGTCTCTTGAGATGCTCAGTAGTGGTGGCCTCCTCTATCCGCTTCAAGAATGTCACCTCCTCTATTCTCTTCAAGAATGTTATCTTTGGTGCTTTATCCTGGGGAGGTACTGATTCTTTTGCTCACCACAATTTGTGTATTATTTTGGGATTTGTTATATTGTCAATGTTGGTTTAGGTAGTTAGGCTGCCACTGCAAGAGTCAAATAAGAGGGTCCAGAATGCATGAAGAGGATCATGTTGAGTGAAATTAGCCAGAAGGAGAGAGACGGATATAGAATGACTGCATTTATTTGCATGTTACACACACACACACATAATATATATGTATATATATATATATGTATACACATACATATATATACATATATACATATATATACATATATATATTATGATACCAAGTATCCAAGGTCAGGTGAAATGTGGATCAGGAGGTCTTGCCAAAGGTGGAAACTACCACAAATATGTGGGAGCAGAGGTTAGGTAAGACAGAGAAAGGAACAGTGGACCAATGATTGTTGAAAGTCTATTACAATCCATAACATCTTACATGTAAGAGTGGGAAGAGAGAAAGTGAGAGAGAGAAAGAAAAAGAGAAAAATAGATGGAGAAACTGCTATAGAGGCAGGCTAAGGGAGGGGGAGGGTATTGAGGACATTGGTGGTGGGAGGTGGGCACTGTGGAGGGATGTGTGCTGGAACACTGTATGGCTTGAAACCCAAACATGAACATTTTTGTAATTGTCAAAAAAAAATAAATAAATAAATAAATGTTAAAAAAGAGTGTCCAGAATGATGATTCAATGCAGTGTGGAAGTAGAGATTAATCTGTAGCCACGACACCTCGGGTTGGGTCAGTGCTGCTTCTCAGGGTTCTGGGTATTATATTTCCCTAAGTTCTGTCCCTAGCACTCAGCACCCACCTGGCTTGGAACAGTTCTCCTGCTCTCCTGACCATGGAAACACCACCAATTTTACTTTTTTAAAATACCCTCTCCATTTCTTTCTTCTGTATGTTGATTCATATCTTCAAATTAATAGAAATCTTCTTTTCTCTGTTTACATACACATTTTATGTAATTTGTCTAAGAATTAAAATGGAATGCTTAATATTTTGACTAAAATTTTGACTGCTTTAAACATCAACTGTTGTGAAAATTACAGTTCTATGACATGTTACCTAGGTGCAAAGTATGTGAAAATAGATCCCTGAATTGATTAATTGACTCTGAGCATTCTTAAAGTTGGAAGGTCACAATATGGGGTCTCAGTTAAAGGTAATTAAAATAATATAGGGTGAATCTTGTTATATTCTATAATTTGTTCCCTTTAAAATCCTCTGTTAACAAACAACATTTTTAAACTCAGTGTTGCTATAATTAAGAAAACAGTGTTTCTCCTTACATACATACACCTCTTAAATGCAATTTGTCTACCTCCAGAATCTTCTTTGGAGTTGAGGTCAGAGGTCACCCCGGAGGTACTTAAGGGGTACACCAGAAAAGATTTTGGTAGACCAGTGTCGGGAAATGCCGACAGGGTCTCTGACACTGCCGGGAAGAGAGTTTCCTTCTACCTCCGAAGCCGGTGGGGAATGGATGAAAACTCAGGTTTTAAAATGCAGGTTTTAAAATGCTTTACTTTTAAAATGCTTTACTTTTAAAATGGATGAAAACTCAGGTTTTAAAATGCAGGTTTTAAAATGCTTTACTTATCACAGGTTCAGTCATACAAATCAGCAATAGGAAAAACCCTGTGCTTTGGATTCCCTGCTAGAACCACAGCCACGTGTAGGCCAAGATGGTGGCCACCACGTGTTAAGGCCCTGTAAAAAGGAGACAAAGACAAGACTCCCAAGAAGAGTGCAAGCCCCAAAAGAGAGCCCAAAAAGAGAGCCCAAAGAGAGAGAGAGGCGAGAGAAAGCAGGATGGTTTTATACCCCTGCAACTCAGACTTCCCACTATTATGGGAAGCGGGAAGGGTCAAATGCCCTCAGGTAATTTCTCCCAGGACCTCACCTAGGCCCTATTATATGCTAATGTTTTGAGACAAGATCTGCCTGGAAATGCCTTTATAAGGTAGAGAAGGGGGTTTCTGAGATGGCATGTCTCTGTACCAAAGACTATACTTCACGGTAGTTTTGTATTTTAGTTGCCTTTGAGTTATCAGGGGAGCCATGCTTGCTTGCTTGGAGGCAAACAGCATTTCTCTCTGATCTAATTACTTAGAGATCCAACGTGGCCAGGCAAATATGCTGGTAAGATCTAGCTAGTCCCACGATGATTGTGGTAGCATGAGAGAATATTTATACCAGCCAGTACAGAATACATGGTCAGATAAACTGCCACATTTAAACTATCCCCCTATCTACGAAGTGACCTGCAGGAGGCAATCCAGGGCAGATGCAGAGGCTCTAAGAGGAGTCCTGCAACAGACTAGTCAATGAAAGGGATCAAAACAGAGTTGAACACGTGCAAAATAAGTACCTTAACACCTAAATTATCACTCTGGTCCTATTGCACACATCCCAACAGTAAGGAAATAATACTCTAACATGATTATCTGACCAAGTGACTGGTTATCTGACTAAGTCAAGTGAGTCAATTTCCCTTTGTATCCCTAATTTCATTCATTCATCTAGTTTTCATATTATTTCACAATTACCTTATCTAAAATATTAATATAATTGTTTAATTTAATCAGATGAGCTATTACCACTTGTCTGGTGTGAATAATTGTCTGCCTTTGTCCTTATTTATTCCTTCACATACTTATTAACATTCTAGATGCATTTACTTTATTTTTAAAAGTAATCTTGCTTTTTATCAATAGGTTTCATATACAAGCATTTTAATTGGCATGAATAAATACTATATTAATATAATTACCAAAAATATTGTTTGATCCTCCACCATTTAATTAATGCTTTACCATTTTTTCAGCTACCCCATGATTTTTATTAGTATCTTTGATCCTATAACCTAGTAAAGGCCGAAGCTTTGACCAACAAAACAGCAGAGAAGTAGCAGAAGTAAAGAAGAATGAATACTGTAGTATACAAGATGATGCTCTAACATAAGTTTAGCTTGAGCAGAGGAGGAGATCCGTTTACGAAGAGTGCACTGGTAGACAATGGTTAACTTGGGCAACAATCCATGTTTGGTTTTGGAAAATTGTTTTACCTTCCTCACAGAGTATTTGAACGTAAATGAAAGTTCCCTGCTGTTCAAGGTACCCATCAGAATTTCTCCAAACTGGCCATTTGTTGAAAGTGTGATCATGTAGGTATTCATGTTTATCTGGTTTTTGGCTTTTTCAAAGCCAGGTTCTCCAAGTTGAGACTTAGATTGTTTAAATTAATGATTGTTCATAATCACTTAATTTTTAATTTTGTTTATATTTTATTATACCACCATGACATATACAATTACAAAGAAGTTCATGTTTGGGTTTTGGTCATAGAGTGTTCTAGCACCCACTCCTCCGCTAGTGCCCATTTCCCACCACCATGTCCCCAATTCCCTCCCCCCTCCTCTAGCCAGCCTCTATGGCAAGTTCTTTATCTCTCTTTTTCTTTCTCTCTTTTCTCTCTCTCTCACTTCTCTTACACACTATGGATTATAAAACATACATTAGAGGTTATTGTGTGATTCTATTTGCCTGTATTCAATGCTCAGTTCTAGGCTGGTGTTATCACTTTCTACTACTATTAGCACACTGTTCCCCACTCAGTATTACCTAATCTCTGACTCCCACACATTTGTGGTACATTCAAGCTTTGAGAAGGTCATCCTAAATCAATCTTTGCATGACCTTGGATATTGGTTTCATAATATATATACATTTATATATATCTGTAGATACATATTAAATACATATATATATTTAATATATATCTCCTGAAGGAAAAAGACAGATATAGAACAAGCAGATGTAGAAAGACTATATTTATTTGCATTATATATTGCAAATAAATATATTATATATATAAATATATATATATATATATATATATAATGCAAATAAATGCAGTCATTCTATATCTGTCTTTTTCCTTCACTCAATATGATCCTCTCCATGTCCATCCATTTATAGGCAAATTTCAGTAACTTAATTTTTTCCTAACAGCTGCATAGTATTCCATTGTGTAGATGTATCAAAATTCTTTATCCAGTCATCAGTTCTCGACACTCTGGCTGTTTCCAGATTCTGGCTATTGTGAATAATGCTGCTACTGGTTTTGGCATATTGAACACACATCGGTCAGCTTGCCAGGCTCTGCCGTGCAGGTGCTATACTCTCATTACCTTGTGGGGCTCTCTCAGAGGGATGGGTAGAATATTCATGGTGATTTGGAGGTAAATCACGCGGCCGCATAGCGGCAGTGTGCAATGAGGAAAGCTGGTATCTGTTCCGCCGGGTGTATCTGCGTCTGTGGCTCAAGCATTCCTGGGCTTGAAATACTCTATGAAAATAAAAGTTAGATGGTGTTTCTGTTGTGTGTTTTTGGCTTTGCAGGGTATATTTCCAGGAGTGCTATGGCTGGGTGCAATGGGAGCTCAATTTCTAGTCTTTGGAGGTTTGTCCATCACTTGATCACTTGACATCCCATTATTCATCAATTTGCTCGAGTGTGTCCCAGTAGCGTTCCCATTTGTCCCTGTCACGTGCCAGTGTAGCCCAATGGCATCTGCTTGCTCCAGGATTATGAAGAGACTCAAACCGTTTGTTCAGGGTCTTGACGAAGGAGTCTGACCATCTTGTATGTGGGTGGTCACGTGATCTTTTGACATCCCATGGGATCCAGTAGGTAATGGCTCTAGTCCAGCAGTCATCTCCAAGTTGCATTACATATCCAGCCCATCTGATTTTTGAAACCTTGGTAAATGAGACATCATCCCTGACTCTCAATCATCGACGGAGGTTGGAACTCTGGATTCCTTCTCTCACTTGAGTGAGGCATGATATTACAAGCATAGCTCCTTCGATTCCCCATTTGGGAGACCCAAATAGCGTTCTCATCCTGCTTTCGGCAGGATGTCCATATTGTTTTCCAAAAAAGGCTGTACCTGTCGAATTCCCACCAACAATGAATGAGAGTCCCTTTCTCCCCACATCCACTCCAGATTTGTTGTACTTGCTCTTTTGGATATGTTCCAGCATCTGTGGTGCGAGATGATATCTCATTGTTGTTTGATTAGCAGCCCTCTGATGACTAGTGATGATGAACATTTTTTTCATATACTTTTAAGACTAATCAATTTTTATTTTTTTTTAATTTTTTTAAAATGTTTTATTATACTACTGTGAGACATACAATTACAAAGGTGTTCACAATTGGTTCTTGGTAATACAGTATTCCAGCACCCATCCCCCCACCAGTACCCCATTTCCACCACCATTGTACTCCACCCCCCTCCCACCCACCCCCCCAGACTGCCTCAACAGCAGGTAGCCCTGTTTCCTTTTTTTCTCTGTCTCTCTCTCTGTCTCTGCATCTCTCTCCCCTCTTGTTTTTACACATTATGGCTAGCCCTGCAGATATTTAGAGTTTATCACTTAAGTCTCTTTGTGTATATTCAATGGTGAGTTTTAATCTGCCATTACCATTTCCCCACATTTAGTAAAACACTGGTATCTATTTATATCCTATTAATGAATGCAGTCATTCTATATCTGTCCTTTTCCTTCTGACTAATTTCACTCAGCATGATGGTCTCCATGTCCATCCATTTGCAGGTAAATTTCATAATTTCATCTTTTCTGACGGCTGCATAGCATTCCATAGTGTAGATGAATCACAGTGCCTTTAGCCAGTCCTCTGTTCTTGGGCATTTAGGTTGTTTCCAGATTCTAGCTATAGTGAATAGCGCAGAGATGAATAAAGAAGTACAGATAGTATTTCTGCTATGTGTTTTTCGGGTATATTCCCAGGAGTGCTATTGCTGGATCAAATGGGAGCTCAATGTCTAGTTTTTGGAGGAATGCCCATATTGTTTTTCCAAAAGGGCTGGACCAGCCGGCACTCCCACCAACAGTAGATGAGAGTCCCTTTTTTCCCCACATCCACGCCAGCACCGGTTGTTCTTGCTGTCTTGAATGTGTGCCAGTCTCTGTGGTGTGAGATGGTACCTCATTGTTGTTTTGATTTGCATCTCCCTGATGATTAAAGATGAGGAGCACTTTTTCATATGCCTTTTGACCATTCAAATTTCTTCCTTTTTGGGGCCAGAGCAATAGTAAATTGGGTTGGGCTTTGGCATTGCATGTGGCACACCTGGGTTCGATCCCGAGAGTCCCATATGGTCCCTGAGCACTTCCAGTAGTAATTCCTGAGCAAGAGTCATGAGTAACCACTGAGCCAATAGTAGTCACTGGTGTGACCCCAAAAGGAAAAAAAAAATTCTTCCTTGTCAAAGTTTCTGTTCATTTCTTCTCTCCATTTTTTTGATGGGGTTGGCTGTTTTCTACTTGTAAAGTTCTAACACCATGCACAAAAATTTGACCAATTGGATTATAAATCTCAATATCAGACCTGAATCCATAAAGTACGTTGAAGAAGATATAAGAAAAACCGCCCACGGCATTGAAGCTAAAGGCATCTTCAAAGATGAAACACCACTAACAAAGCAACTAGAAGCCAAGAAAAACCTGTGGGACTACATGAATCTCAAAAGCTTCTTCACCTCAAAAGAAACAGTGACCAAGATACAAAGACTGTCCACAGAATGGGTAAGAATAATCTTCAAATACCCATCTGATAAAGGGTTACTAACCAGGATATATCAGGTACTTTTACCATTTCTATTCATCTACTTTCTTTACTTATTTTCTATTAATATCCAACACTTTGTTTTTCTTTTTTGCTGTACATTTATTTATAGTTTGGTCATCCACTTAGCTGTTAAATAATGAGAAATTGGGATATTCTACTGCTCAAGGCCTGAGTGTAACTGACCCTGAATCCACCCTAAGAACCATATAAGTCACCTCAGCACAGATCTGGAAGTAGTCCCTGAGCATTCCTGAGTATAAACCAACTCTCCATCCCCTCAAAAAGGAGTGAAATCTTTTGGTATGTGTCATTGTCAACACATGGTCCTTTAATGAGTATGTATATACTTTGTAGTCTACCAATTTAATTGCATTCATTTATTATTATAATAATTTTTAGGTGTTTTAAGGTTTCCTTATGCATACTATCATGTTATTTTCAGTTATTTTTAACTTTTCACTTCTTTTTCTCTTTTTGATTCTGCTTGAAAGGCAAGTACACTGCCTGTTGTTCTATACCTCAGACCTTTAAAACACATTTTTCACATCAATTTTTATTACTGTTATATTTTTTATTCTTGTTTCTTTGTTTGTTTTTTTTATGAGGAGTGGCACATCTAGAAGTGCTCAGTGCTTTTTCTTGGCTTTGCACTTAGGGATCACTCCTGATGATGCTTGGGATCAAACCAGAGTTGGCTATGTATAAGCTAAGTGACTTAACCTCTGTAACTATGTAGATAATCCAGATTTTAAAATGTTTCTTTTAAAAATATGTTGTGTTGATTTTGAAATATGTTGTCTTGCACATCAATTGAATTGCATTTTTTGAGCTGTCCCTGCCTCCCATATTAGGGTTCCATTTAATCACTTTGTGATATGTTTGGACTTTTTTTAATACTTAATATCTCATTTAGATAACATAATAATGTTGGACTCAAATGTATTTGAAAATAAAACCTTCCTTCTAAGTTTGGAATAAATTATAATTAAGTATATTATAATTAGATATCTATGGCTATCAAGAGAATAGCTATAGATAAAAGTTCTAAGTATATGACACTATAATTATAGGTATTATATATTTTTATTTTAAAAGTTTATTAAAACTCTTTAGCAAAGTTTTCAATTTGAGGTTTTTGTTTTTAGACTTATGAAACTTTTTTTCCATTTCCTTATTTGTGGTCTGTGTGTTCAGATTTTCTATTTTTTTCTGATTCAATTTTGGAGTCTTATCATTTGTTTTCTATTTATGTCATGTGTGCATTACTTCTTATTTCTTGTAGTTCAATTCTGCATATTATTCTATATAATTCTACATATTGTTTTACATGTTTTCTCCCGATTTTCTCTATATGCTTTATGTTTTTAGATCTGTTTTTGTTGTTCTTGTCACAATGGTATTTTCATAGATGTTTGATTGCTTAAGCAGTCTTTGGTTCTAACTGTTGTTGATATCTTATCTTTCTTTGCCTATAAAAGTTCTGTTCTACTAATGCTCTCTATCAGTATTTTTGTTCTCAAAGATTTTTCTCATTGTTGAGTTAGAATGTCTATAAGTCTTCTTATATACATGGGAGATGACTACAAGAGTATCCCACCCAAGCAGCAGATCCTGGCAAGTTACCCGTGTTGTATTTGATATGCCAAAAACCAGTAACAATTATAGACCTCATTCCCATGACCTGATGGAATGGTTTGAGTCTCTTCTCGTGTTCCTGGAGTGAGCAGATGCCCTTGGGCTGCACTAGCATGCGACAGGACATATGGAGATGTTACTGGTGCCCGCTCGAGCAAATCGATGAACAAAGGGAAGACAAGTGACAAGTGACAAGCCTTCTTCTTTACTAGTAGTCTGTATTCTATAATTAAATGTCTAAAGTCTTAGACTCTTTGAGTCTAAAACTTAATCCCTTAACCAAAATAAAAATTCATAAGTCTCTCCTTTTTGATCCAGAAAATATCTTGGACTTGGACAGAAAGCTTTCATTCTATATCAGAAAATGGAGGAAGTAAGAATCATAGCTAATTAAGAATGATTCTCACATATCTGCCTCTGTGCAGTTCAATATATCTGAACCAAATTTCTTTTAACATTTCTCATTTTGTGGAAAAGGGGGCAGTTTGTTGTCATGCCTGGTGATGCTCATGGAATATTCCTGACTCTATGTTCTGGGCTCACTTCTTATGGTGCTCAGGGGGACCACATCAATTCCAAACATTTAATCTGCTAGCCCAAATGCAAAGCATGTGCTTATCCCATCAAACTATCTCTACAGTCATTTAATACTCTGAATGAGGTTCAGTTATAAAATATTTTGATAACTTTATCTACTTTTACTTTGAAGTGGTCTTATCCAGTCTAATAACTTCAAAGTTAACTTATTTTGTTAATACTCAGCTGTGTTGTTTACATCATTCTCTTTCTTGAATTTCTAACATCTATACTACTATCACATGTAATATCTGTTTGGTGTCTTAAGCTTAACAATCATACATTCCTATAATTCCCAAATTTCTTCCATCCAGAGATTTCACAACTAGCCACTTAATTAGAAAGTCTTGGTATTATCTTTAATTCTCCTTATAGCACATTAAACATGGTTTCTTTTTACAGAATATGTGTAATCAAGTCTTTCTATATTACCCTGCTACTTCCACAAGAATATTGTGCTTATTGCTACTATCTTTTAAGGCATGATTAGAGAAATACCTGCAAATTAATAATTCTTCTCCAACTCTTTCCCCCAAACCTTTCAGACTCTTTTATTTTTTTTATTAATTTTTTTTATTTTTAAAATTACAGAGATATACAATTAAAAAGTTCATATTTGGGTTTTGTCAAACAGGTTGCAGCACCCACCCGCCACCAGTGCCCACCACCAACGCCCGGTTCCCCCCCAGCCCTGCTCCATGGCAGGTTCTGATTCTTCCTTTTCCCCGGTATGAATTACAGAACATACATTAAAGGGTTGTGGTATCTTTTGCCTCTATTTAAGCTCAGTTCAGGTTGGCTTAGTCTACAATGCAGCCACTGTTCATTTCGTCTAGCTTGCCTGTATTTATGCAGGCCTGATTGTTACTGCTATGTATATTATTTTTGAGCAGTCTTCAGACAAAATACAAATAGTCAAATGTAAATAACTGAAATTCTAATTAGACCATGAAAGGAAAGACTATCATGTCACTTCTCTGCTATGTTCATCCAGTTGCTTCCTTGCTTACTAATTTTATATGATGTTATATAGATATGGTCAGGCATGGGTTTTGTGGCATATAATAATGTCACACATGGTCCTGACTGAATCTTTTATTGCATTTCCATTAACTTGATTTTTTTTAACAGCTCTTGTTACTTCCTGTGTCTTGGACAGCAAACATTTCTTTCATAGGCTTATTACTTGTGTTCTTATTTCTGGAACTGAAGCCTTCTATATTATTTCTCACTTGTCACATGCCTTCCCGTTGTTCATCGATTTACGTTTCCATTCATTGGGAATGAGGCCCATTATTGTTACAGTTTTTGACATATTGAATACACCATGGGTAGCCTGCCAGGCTATGCAATGGCTCTG
>JAJIBD010004691.1:0-46809 GCA_021461705.1 Cryptotis parvus | reverse complement strand
GTATGGGGCTGGAGCAATAGTCCAGCAGGTAGGGCGTTTGCCTGGCATGCAGCCAACCCAGGTTCCATCCCTGGCATCCCATATGATCCCCAAGCACCACCAGGAGTAATTCCTGAGTGCAGAGCCAGGAGTAACCCCTGAGCATTGCCGGATGTGACCCAAAAAGCAAGAGAAAAAAAAAAGAAAGGTTTAATGTGACAAGAATGCTTCAAGTTGTCGCTGCATTAAGCTTTGTGACCTTGGGTTAGTCACTGTCTCAGAGCCTCCCGTCTCTTCATTGGGAAGGCAAGAGCATCTCCAACAATGGAGAGAAGTCCTTTGTTAAAAAAAAGAAAAAAGGAAAGCTGGTGAATTGTTAAAGCCTTCTGCATAGAAATTTTTTACTCCATCTCTGACAGACTGACACATCTCAAAGAGCTTGGAGAAAGGTATAATTTGTGTCTTTCAGAGGCCAAAAATACCCCCAGATTCTAGAATATACATTATGAAAATGAATGGGTGTTACAGTGAAAATTAATGTCTTTCATTATCTACGCTTGTCTAGGTAGTCGAAATAGGTCAGACTCAGACCACATCTTACTTTAATGCAGCTTCCTCTTCCATGCATGGATATTTGCAGCCCTGTAAGTCAGCAAAGAATTTTTGGCAAGTTTTTTTTAATGAGTTTTTATTTCCTTTAAGAGTATGCCACCCTCACGGCAAGCCTGGCAAGCTACCCATGTCGTATTTAATATGCCAAATACCAGTAGCAATTATATTAGGTCATTCCCATGACCTAATATAATGGTTTGAGGCTCTTTATGTTCCTGGAGCAAGCAGATGCCCTTGGGCTCTACTAGCATGAGACAGGACATATGGAGATGTTACTGGTGCCTGCTCAAGCAAATCGATGATGAACGGGAAGATAGTGATAGTGATAGTGATTTGATTTCCTTTGTTGGTTTTAAGTAGCAGCTACAGCCTTGGGTTTGAATCAGGATCCAGCCCAAATTCTCTTACTTCATCATTGCTGAAAATCTCACCAGCCCATGTTTTGCCTGTGGGGACTGTCACCTTGGGTGCACTAGATAGAACCACCTGCATCCAGATGGCTGGATAGCACGCACAGCTGGAGCTGCTGTTCAGAGCACTCCTTCCTTACACCTGGCTGCTTGCACTATTCCAGCGCACAGCACATTTGTCTCCTTGCTTCTTCCTATAGAAATTGGCATCCTGACCCTCCTTGATGGTTGACTTCAATGTGAAGAGTGGGAAAGGCATAAAGTCTTAGGAGGGAACTGGGAGGGGCAGAGCCCTGAATCCAGAGCCCCTGGAAAGACATGATGGTGTGTTCAGCCAGTGGGGCCTTGGAGCCCAGGCTGAGGGACCAAGATAGCCACACTTACTGCCAGCTGGAAGGAGGTGTGACTCTCATGTTTTACTTCACTACCACAGTTCCAGATCAGAGTGACCAGGACATCTTTACTAGGAGAAATGATCCTCTGTAGGAGAAAAAAGGCCAAGAGAATACCACTCGCGAAGGCCCGTGTGATAACAATTCTTGGGGGGTTGTGACTGGTTATAGGCTTTTATAGTTCTCCCCCTCCCGTTTCTGGAAATGATCACATATTACTTGAACAAATAAGATTTGTATCGCGTGTCTAAAACTCAACTCTGAATAACTTTGTAAATCACAGTGCTTTAATAAAATTTTTAAAGGGACCAAGCGATAGTCAAGCGGGTAGGGGCATTTGCCTTGCACACGGCCGACCCAGGTTCAATCCCGGCATCCCATATGGTCCCCTGAGTACCGCCAGGAGTAATTCCTGAGTGCAGAGCCAGGAGTCACCCCTGAGCATTGCCAGGTGTGACCCAAAAAGCAAAAAAAAAAAAAAGATTAAAGGAGTAAAAAGCCAGAAAAAATAAAAAGTCATATTTGCTGTAGAAAAAAACAAAAAGAAAAAAATTGTGGAACGCTGGCTGGAGTGATATAGTTCAGCGGGGAAGGAGTTTGCCTTGCATGCTGGGTTCGATCCCTGGCATCCCGTATGGTTCCCTGAGCACCACCAGGAGAAATTCTGAATGCAGAGCTAGGGAGCAAACCCAGAGCATCTCCAGATGTGACCCACCAAAAAATAAATAAATAAATAAATAATTGTGGAAATTCTTATTGCATTCAAAAGTCAATGAACAAAAATCTTTCACTTCTAAAATATGCCTTGATACAAAATGTTAACTGCATGGTAAGAACTATAAAATACAGTGAATGTTTCTTCTGTGGAAAAACATAATAAACAGTAATTATTACTTATTTTTATTTTAGTGCTGCTCTTCCTCAGGCAAAGTTTTGAATTCTTTAATATAAAAGGTCTTCACAGTTTGGCCCAGTGTCCCATCACAGCGCCAGCCAACTCCTTCCCCCCCTCCACGGCTGCCACCACCCTTCTCTGCCCAATCCAGCATTTGAGACCCTGCCCCCTCGTCACCCCCCCACCCACACATACACACTGTATTCTGCTTTTCTTTTTGTCCTTGTAGCCTGGAATACAGGTATCTACTGGAGCAGTTAAGGGATTTGCATAATACTGACTTGTCGAAATGGTTCCCATATAAGCCTTTGAACTTCCTGGACTGAGTCTCAGCTACCAGGGATCTCTGCTGCCTGTCTCAGTTGGAAAGTGTGGCACCCCTCACTAAGTTCCCGCCCAGTGGAGTTGCTGGCTCATTGTACATGTCCTCTCCCAGTGCATTAGAATGGCATTGACAGTCATATGCTGTTGACAATGGTAGCTCCTTGCCTAGATCAGGATCATAAGAAAATAGGTATTCCCGCTGTCGACTGTCTGTGATCATGGACTTGTATCCCTATTTGCCAGCCCAGATAACTCCTATGATGGGTGGGAAATTGGCTGTTTCACACTGAAGAGGCTGTGTCTAGTATTTTCTGCCTGTTTATTCCACCCATTAATCTTCTGCTTTGATTACCACACTGAGTGTTGGTGTTTCAACCCAAATTCCCTAAGCTTTAGATAGCCAGGGAAATATGATACTACATTTTAAATGTCTTTTTTTTTTTTTTTTTTTGCTTTTTTGGGTCACACCTAGCGATGCTCGGGGGTTACTCCTGTCTCTTTACTCAGGAACCACTGGCAGAGCTCAGGGGGACCATATGGGATGCCAGGGATCGAACCTGGGTTGGCGCGTGCAAGGCAAACGCCCTCCCCACTGTGCTATCGCTCCGGCCCCCTTAAATGTCTTCTTTCATATAAAACTTCGTTGTATTTTATACAAACTTGATGTCAAATTGAAAAGAGAACAAACTAAAACTAGCAGGAGCAATTTTTTTTTTTAAGTTTCATGATTTCAGATTTACAGGCCTAGAGTAAACCATAAACTGCTGAAGCTCCCAGCCCCACGGCAGGGCATTTGGGCCAGTAAGCTGCAGCTAGAGACTGGCTGTCCTTTGGCCGTGTCCTGTGAACCGTATTTACTTTTCACTACATTAGGAACTTGCGTTTGCGTCTTCTGTAGTGGTTTTAGTTATTTTAGCATCTTGTTAGAAATATTTTTTGTGTCTTATAATGTCACTGAACATTTTTTAAGTGATGGTAGTATTTATGCTTTCGCCAAAGCTAGCACATGCATTTGGAATGATCTCGGTTTGATAAAGCGCCCCCCCCGGGGTGCTCATTCGTTTGTTTGTTTGTTTGGGGTTTGAGGTTTGGGGGGGCTATACCTGGTGCTCAGGGATTCATCCTGGTTCTCTGCTCAAGAATCACTTGTGGTGGGTGAGGGACCATATGGGATGCTGACAGTCGGGCCCAGGTCAGCCGCATGCAAGTCAAGTGCCTTCGGGCTATACTACCTCTCCAGTCCCGTATGCTACTAATTTAGGAGTGAGCACTGTGTAAACTAATGGAGATGATGATTGGAAAATAAAGTGCAACATTGAAATTAAAATGTTCTGTGGTGATGTAGATCTGAGCCTCCTGAGAATGAATTACTTCTTATGGAAAAATAGTTTTTTAATTAATTTTGCTTGTATTGAATTATTTGAAAGCTTTAGGAAACATCCTTGCATAAAGCAGACTTCTTGTTCTTGAAATTTTATTTCAGTAATTAAAATGATTATATACATCAGATTGAAAATATTCACGTTAAAATCATTGAGGCAAAAATAATAGGCTATCTTCATTTACTTGGGTTTTGGGGCCACACCTGGTGATGTTCAGGGGTTACTTGTGGCTGTACACTCAGGAATTATTCCTGGTGACTTGCGGGAATGGGATGCCAGGGACTGAATCCTAGGTTGGCATGCAAGGCAAGCCGTACCCACTTAACTGTCTCTCCAGCCCAGTTTTATCTTTAAAGTTTAGGATATAAATGATTTTTTATTAATGACCTCAACAGTTAATTTACAGTTTAGTAACCTCAAGTCATTGTTTCCTATTTTTTGTTGTGGTTGTTGATTGGTTGATTGGATTTTTGTGGGTTACACTCAGCAGTGCATAGGGAGTCTGTTCTGGCAGGGGCTGAGTCATGCCAGAGATTGAACCCAGGCCATCTGCATGCAAACATGTCCTCCAGCCCACTGAGCTTTTTGCTGGCCCATCTATACATACTTGCAATGGTTTCTTGTGTTAATTCTGTGGATAGCTGTAGATTCAGTCATAGATAGAGACACGTAGGACCAGCATCACTGCAGCATTGAAAAGAACAACGAAGGAAGCAGCTGGTTAGAAAGGGCAGCTAAGGGACTGGCTAAAGGTCACACAGTTCAAATCACTTTTTATGTGTTGGTAGTGTTTCTTGCTGTGTTTAATCTTTATTTTCCAGTATCCTCTTTTCTCCTTCATTTCCATCTGTTTATTGAGTTTTCCTAGCCATGGTAAGCTGAAGTTCAGATATACTGACCAGGGTAAATAAGGGAATAGTTGTTGGGTTTTTTTTTTTAATTTCTTTTAACTGTGCAAGTTCTTTGTTAGCCAAGGCTATTGGAGAACGCTACCTTGCAGTCGGCCCTTTCTCATCAGTTGCTAATACCAGTAGATCATGCTGTGAATACGTTAGAAGGGATATGAGACAAATCGCCCCTCCCGTTCCAGGCCACTTGTTCTAATGGAGTCTTTCTTCTTTTCAAGATAACGCGTATGGTAAGACTTTACGGCAGCATCATGGCTGGGTAGTCCGCGGGGTCTTTGTAAGTAATCCTTCTGTCTCCTAGTAGCTAATGGAACAGCAGTGGTGTGTGTGTGTGTGTGTGTGTGTGTGTGTGTGTGTGTGTGTGTGTGTGTGTGTGCGGCGCATGCATGCGTGTGTGTGTGTGGGGGGGAGTGCTTTGTGTTTGCCTCATATTTGAAAATGAACACAAGATATTGTTGATTTCATGGCGGCCTCCCTGGAAACACTGGGAATAAAAAAGAACATAGCTTGTTAAAGATTATGTTTCCCCCTGTGGTGTTCAGTGACCTTGTCTCCTCTAGACCTTTGTCTTGGCGGTTTACCTTTCTGCTAAGGGTGAAATAAAGCAAAGGGAGAAGGGTCGCTACCAAACAGATGCCGTGGAGGGAGCTCCCGGGCAGCCTTTAAGCTCAGAGCTCCCTCTGCTGCCTGCTGTGTGCAGCGCGGCCGATCATCAGGTTTTAGCTGAGGCTCCTCCCTCCCACCCCAGGCACCCACCTCTGTGGAAGTCTTTTTGAATATTGACTGGATCGGAATTGTCCCAAAGGCCAAGGCTAGGCATTTCTTCCTGTCCGGTGGTCTTCACTGTGTAGATGTTTTGGTTTCATCTACTGCTGATTCCTTTCTTCCTGGACTGTTGAAGAGGAAGAACGTATAACCGGGAGGCTTAGCCGGGGACAGATCCCTGTAAGCCTGCCTTGTGCAGCAGCTGTGAGAGCCCCTGTATGGCAGTGACAGTGGCCTGCAGTTTTCCCAGCCTGAGGCTCAGCAGTCCTGAAAATCAGTCTCCTGTAGCGTAGGGTCCTCCAGCATGAGGGTTCTTGGAAGGTCGGAGGGAAAATACTGCCTTGCAGGTATCACCTTCTACCAATTTAAAACTTTGGGGATGGCATCGACCTGCGCTAAGCATTGTTAGGTCATGGTGTCTCGGGCAGGTAAAGAGGGGAACAAGGTTTGCTCATGGGGGAAACCAGATCTTAGTGAAGATCAAGTCTGTTCAGAGCACAATCGCCAGCTAGCTCCAGATCCCAATGTCCCCTGGGCTAGGAGCCAGGCCAGTTGCTGCCACCGCACTGGTTTTCTGGGCGCATGTTGAATAAGCATAGTGAGAGCCGCTTTGTGGCTGTGGGTACCTATTTTGTGGCAGGCGCAGTTGTGTACCTGACGTTGCTAAGTTCACCCCCAGTGTCCCAGACTCAGGCGAGCTCAAGGTTCAGCCCAGATGGGCTGTGTCCAAGCCGCTCCCTCCCACATAGCAGCTCTTTGCTGTGAAGACGGAATAATTGAGAGACAATTAGTGGGTGCATTGGCGGCGGGTGCGGCTGCCTCCCCCAGGCTCCTCAGTAAATCCCAGCATTACTCTGCAAGTAACAGAGATCTGAGTTCCATTGGTGAAAAGGCAAACATAAATATGGGTCTTTTTGTTTAGTCTTTAGTCTAAGTAACTAAGTTAAATCCTGAAGTATCAAAGATCCAAAAGTTGTTGCTAATCAGATGATAGCTAGGGCCCAGAGCTATCGTACAGGGGTTAAGGCTCTTGCTTTGCACGTCGCAGACCCTGGTTCCCTCTCCAGAACCACATCTGCTCTTCCCTCCTCCACCCCCCATAAGCACTGCCGTAAGTGATCCCTGAGCACAGAGCCAGATGCCAACCCTGGTGCTGCTAGGTGGCCCCAAGCCCCACCCCCAAATAAAATAGAATAGCACTATAGTAAGAATATATCTTAAGGCTGCAGGGACAGCACAATGGATAGGGTATTTGCCTTGCACATGGCTGACCTGGGTTCGATCCCTGGCATCTCATATGATCCCCTAGCACCGCCAGGAGTAATTCATGAGTGCAGAGCCAGGAGTAACTCCTGAGCAAAGTATCTTAAGTATGAGTCTCTAAAAGGACTTTAAATTATAGTATTTCCCCCAACTTACAGTATTTTTGTTCTACAAAAATTTTTAGAGCTCCTAGATTAGTGGAAAGGAAAATATTGAAATCATCCATGTTTTTACCACACTATAGTCACTTTAAACATTTTTTAAAAAAATTCTTAATTTCTTGAATGTTCTATTTTCTTTTATGATTTGTCTAAATGTAAATTTATAGATGTTTATATTTTATATATTAATTAAGGGACAGGATGTGCATATTATGCTCATATATACTTTATATACTTCACACATATAATTTTTGACACTTATGTTTTTGTATTTTTCCCCACTTAATGGCATCTATCTTAAGAACCTTTGAAAATCTTTTGACTACATAGTATTTCCCTTGTATAGAGGTACCATAATTTATTTGCCTAATTCTCTTTGCAGGGAGTTTTAGCTGATTCTAAATTTATTACAAGTAAAACAGCATACATTCATACCTTACCCCTAAAAGCTTATTTCCTTAAAGTGGTTTCTAGAAGTAAAATTGTTATGTCTCATATCAAGAACTACAAGCACACCTTGGAATTTTGATCATTTGCTCTGACTAGAAGCTGTTAAGTGCTTCCCATACATGGAATTATTTGTCTCATGACTCCGCTGTTGGGTCTGTAATGTTCCCTGCTTATGAGGCGAAGACCTCAGACATGAGAGATGACATAATATACCCAAGGTTAGAGAATAAGAGCAGTCTTGCAGGCTCTTACTATAATTGCCAGTCATTTTTAAAATTGCCTGCTTTTAAGAAAAGATAATGTTGTGCATTTGGCAACAGTCTTAATCAACAAAGGAATATATCGGTCCTTTTAGGGTCTCTGCTCTTATTCTCCAAGTCACCCGATTTGGAAAGCTTGTTAAGCTCCTTAAAATGCTAATTATCAGAGGCAGATTGGTTTACCCCATCTCAGTTGCTCTGGGAAGCATCTTTCACGCTCAAGGAATTTAACTCACTCACCAGGCAAATAGTAAACTTTCATTTTCAAACAGTCACAGTCTGCTGATCCGAGGCTCAGACTGGGCCCTGCTGCCAGCCCGCTTGCTGACCGTCTGTCTTGTGGCCTTTGTGTTTTCCTCTCCAGAGGGGTTCCCTAAAACAGCTTTTCTTCTCATGGTTTGGCTGCACCAGCATCTTCTGTGAGTCCTTGAGAAGTCAATACATAATCCCGGAAGAAACTTGGGAAAGATGTTTTAGGGGACCTGTGGCACCTTTCACCACAAACCTAAAGCCATGAGTTCAAGTCCTGGTGCCTCCAGTATGCTCGGGGGCCATCCCGTATACCCCTAACTGGAGATCCCCAGCTGGGGGTAGTGAATATCTGCCCTGTCACTTCAACATATGTGCAGAGGGTTGTTTGGGGTTATCTGTCTTAATCAAAGAGTATAACCACCGAAAAAGCTGTCCCTGTTCTCTGCTCCTGACTTCCCTCTCACTCGAGTGACTCAGTTCAGCCACTGTGGCCATAATCCCAAGACATTGGTAGTTACAGAAATGTTTGCTGCTCTTTATGGCTTTAGCACTTTAGTCATTGAGTTGTTTGTTTCTTTGTTTTTGTTGTTTTGGTTTTGGCACCATACCTGTAGTGATCAGGCTTATTCCTGGCTCTGTGCTCAGGGATCACTCCTGGTGGGCTCGTGGGACCATATATGGTGCCGAGGATCAAATCCAGGAAGAATGCCTGCAAGTCAAGTGCCCTACCCACTCTACTGGCCCTTGGTCATTTGTTTCCAATGTTTCCATGGAGACTTACATGAAATCAGCAGTATTTTGTGGGTCTCCACGAACAGAAAGGAAAATTTCTCAGGGAAGCTTTCTCTTGGCCCATGTATACACATGCTGATGTGGCCTTGAAATTATTTGCTTTGGTGCTTGGAGCATAATTTCAGCATCCATCAGATGGGATGTGTTCCTATTCTCCCTCTTGCTGTTGTAAATTCTGTGTGTGTGTGTGTGTGTGTGTGTGCGGCGTACGCACACATGCCCCATGCACATGAGGGCAGGAGTCAAGTGACACATGTTCTCACTGACAATTCTTCTTGCAGTTAGCTCTGAGGGCAGCGCCATCCTATGAAGATTTCGTAGCTGCACTGACCATCAAGGAAGGTGACCACCAGAAAGCAGCTTTCGGTGCTGGGATGCAGAAGGACCTCAGCCTCTACCTCCCCGCCATGGAAAAGCAGCTGGCGATCCTGGACACTTTGTACGAGGTCCATGGACTAGAGTCGGACGAGGTGGTGTGACACCTGCAGCCAGTACCGCCTTCCAACTTCAGGGAACCCAGTTTGCCCTCGAGTGTTTAGTTGCCCTACTTAATTTCCGGCAGCAACCCTCTCCAGGTTAATGAGGGGATAAAGAGGAGGAGGCAAATCCTACTGCTTTTATATTTAATTTTTTAATGCGTATGTATTTCATGTATTTAAAAATCAAGGTGCTATAAACTTCCCTTGAAAGGGCCTCCTGGAAACCAGATCACAGCAACTTGGAGACTTGAATAGTGAGCTTGGAGAGCAGACTTGACAAATGAGTTTGTTGGCGTTTGTTTTGGTGTATTAGCTTTTCATGTTAATGGATCACTCAAGCCCAAGTTACGAATGTCCAAACTGTTTCATGGACTCAGCCAGCATAGAATTGACTCAGACTTTGGAGAGTGCTAGGCCCCTTAGTTGAACTATTGAAATGTGGAGTTGGCTATTCTCAAACATTCTTCAAGAATCCCTGTCTCTGGCTTGTGGGCAAGAAGAGCTCATACAGTCCAGTTGTTGGAGTTCTGGGATGATCTTCACACAGGATGTGGGCACCAGAGAAACAAATAAAAGGTGTCATGCCTGTTGACATGTGGGAAGACTATGACTCTGCAGAGATGCCTAGTCCCAAGCTAGAGGACAGTGCAGGGGAGATGGGACAGATGAGATGACCTCTCCCCAGGGTCCCCCATTGGCCGTCATGCTGTCCACGTATTAACTCCATTGGATATCGTAGCAGATCTGTGACATTCAGGATTTATTGCCAGGATCAAAAGTGAGGTTTAGGGCAATATGCCTCAATGTTTTTTCCAACCATGACCCCTTCTTACCTTGCTTCCTTCCTGTGTATTTCCCCAATCCCCATCTCCCCCAGTTTACATAGTTTTCACCTGTGGCTCTCGTAGTATATCCTAGAGACCTGAAGGGCCCCATACAGGTCCCGGTTAAGAAACACAGGCTTAGAGGTTGAGAAATTTCCTCAGCTACACAGCCACTAAGCAGAAGAATCAGGTCATTTCTAGGTGTGATCTGAATCACCCCCAGTGTGTAAATTACATGGGATGCTTGTTCTGAAAAGCAAATTCCCAGGCCTCACACACACTAAAGAAGCAGAATCAGGGGGTGAAACTGCATTCATCTGTGTATGCACAGAGAGCCCAAGGGAATCTCACATAGACAGGGTAAAAAGCATTAGACTGAACAGGAAGTTCCAAGATTCCTAGTCTTGGGCCTTCCCCCTGCCCCACCACCACCCCAAGGAGGAAGAGGCAATCACTTAAACTAGTTAAAGGGGGCATGAGATGCTGAGCACATTGACCCACGGCTTCCCGAAGTTGACCCAGCATCAGCACGCAGTCGGCAGGCCCACACATTATGTTTAGGAACAGGTATCCTGAGGGACACTGAGCAAGCTAGGCTTAGCTAGCAGTGGTTCAGAGGAAGCTGAATGCAGCTCCTGGTTAATCACAAAGGCTGCAGGATCATGTCAAACGGGCTTTACATCATTCATAAAGGAGTGCCTTGGGTCAGTGTCCTGAAAGCCTCAAGTACCCCCCTAGCCCCCTACCACACCACCACTTGAGCCCACATCCTTCTGGTAGCCAGAAGGGAAGTTCCAAGGTGGCTGTGTCCAGGGCAGAAGGTCAGGGGTTGGTGGGACCCAGGTGATGCTACGATTCTGACTGCCGAGCCCCCGGTCAGGGCGAACCCCTCCCCTGGGGCTGAGTGGTTAAAACAAGAAGAGTATTGATCTCATCCTTCTGTTGCCTTTAATCAAATAGGCATTTATTTCACTCATACTTGTGAAGCCTGGACCTGTTCAAATAAGGCTTTCTGGGAAATGCTTAAACTTAGGAAAACAAAACCAGAAGCCTAAAGGGTGGGCAGAGAAAGGGCGCTGAAAGGACATCATTTCTGTGGAATGCAGACACTTTCTGGTGGCTGCCACGGGTGTGTGTGTGTGTGTGTGTGTGTGTGTGTGTGTGTGTGTGTGTGTGTCGTGTCTGTGTCTGTGTCTGTGTCTGTGTCTGTGTCGTGCAGCGCGCTTGCGCGCTTCCTGTGTGGGTCTAGTGTGGTCCTGTCTCTGTGGACATCATGGAGGGATGGGATCACCTCAGTTCCTGCCCTTGACATCACTTCCTGTCTCTGTCTCTGTCTTCCCGTTCATCATCGATTTGCTCGAGCGGGCCCAAGTAACATCTCCATATGTCCTGTCTCATGCTAGTAGAGCCCAAGGGCATCTGCTTGCTCCAGGAACATAAAGAGCCTCAATCCATTCCAGAATGAGGTCTATAATTGCTACTGGTATTTGGCATATCAAATACAACACGGGTAGCTTGCCAGGCTCTTCCGTGCAGGTAGCATACTCTTAAGGCATCTCTAAGTCCAGCATTTATTGCTGAACCGCGTGGCTGCAAGTGGCCGCGCTAGCCGGGCTATGATAGGCTGGTCTGCTGGGTGGAGTTCTGACAAGAGAGAAGTCCGGATGTGGAAAATGGAGGCCCTCATGGAGTGGGGGTCGTCTGGCTTGTTGCGAGGCTCTGCTGGGGTGGTGGGCCAGGGCTAGAACCCACCATCCCCTCCCAGGCGCCTCGTGAGCGGCTGGTCACAGGGAGAGCCAGAGGCAGCTCTGCCCCATGTCTGCGACATTACTTCCTACAAGGGGAAAAGAGAAAGCCTCCAACCCTTGCTGTAACTTGAATAAAGCTATTTGGTCTTACGCCATCAGGATAAGGGTTGTGACCTGGAATGTGTGTTGTGAAACCTGTGCATTCACAGCCACTGCTGGTGGCCCCTGTCTTGGGCGTGGGCACCCCTCTGGTTTCCAAGATTCCAGATCCACACACAGAAGGTTACCTGAGTACGGTGACTGGGTTCCCCAGGTCAGAAGGGTTTACTGTATGGGAGTGTCACTGGGAACCCAGGTCAGCTTGAGTGCTTTAAAGTGATATTTTCTACTCACCCTTTCCCAGTCCTGCAGAGAGGGGTCTTGGTTTTTGATAGGGGTTTTCCTCCCCCAAGCCTATGAAGTTTGTCTAGGGTATGTAAAGCTCTGAAGGTCCCTCTATAAAAATGACTAAAAATGGAAACCAGCATGAAACAATAAAGTCAGTGTGCCTGATACAGTTTGCTCTGGCATAGTCAGCGCTTCCAGCCAGATCAGTCATCCTGTTTTAAAGTGCTAATTTAAACTTAACTGTAAAGGATCGCTCCATCTCCCTCCTAGACTGCTTGGAACACCTGAGCTTTCTCAGCAGTAGCAGAGAGCAGAAGTGGATACCATAAGAGACCTGCTGAGAGAATAGGGCACCTTCTTTCAAAGCATTTCTGGGGTCCTTTTTCTAAATTACTCTTCCGAGAAAACAGAAGGAAAAAGAAGCAGTCTGTCTTCTAGGTCTTAGTAAACGCTAATAATTTCATGATAGCTGATCCTGGTGATAAAATGGTAAGTTGGGCAATGGTTTTCACCCTTTCGAGACAAAATCCACTGGTGAACACAGGTAGGGATTTGTTCATCAACCTTCAATCAAGCTCTGCAGAGTTCTATTTTAGTTTAGTTCAGTTGTTAGGTTATACTCGGTGATGCTCAGGGCTTACGCCTCACTCTGCACTCAGGAATTACTCCTGCTGGTGCTCGGGGGACCATATGGAGTGCCGGGTGGAGCCCACATCAGCAGTGTGCAAGGCAAGCGTACTACCCACTGTAGTATCACTCCAGACCCCCTACCGCGAGTTTAGAATCAGGTCTCTTGGAATCCCCCCAGACTTTGTCATCTTTATTTGCTCGTCACTCGGTCCAGTTCCGCGGTGAGGGTACCTGGGCTCCATCATTCCGCCTTGCCTGCCTGCTGCATGGGGTTGGGGAAGGAACCTTGGCTTCGTGAGTCCCACTGGCAATGCCTGGGGTCTCTCTGACTCCTCATTTCATATGGGTGTATCCAAAAGGCCAGTAAGAAACACCAAGTGACCAAAAAAGGTACGCTTTATTAAATTTGAAGGAAATTATTGGTTGCTTCAATGGGTTGAAGTAAGAGATACCTTCCTAAGGATATGTAACCCAGTGGTAAGAATCATATCTGTAGAAGTGTCATTTATGGCAGCAAGAGTCAGGGTTGTGCGCCATACAAGATGAGGCATTTGGAAGTTTTCTGAAAGAGATCTGTATCGGGTTTCCTATAAACCATCATGCTCTGCAAAGCTGGTTACACAGTAGTGCAGATCTTAATCAAGGATTACAATCAGTTGCTTCTGATCTTTGTCATAGGTTTTACAGTTCAGTTTCCTTACCATCATGTCTTTTCTCTTGGTTTCGCTTTTTCTTGGGGAGAAGTCTTCCCAGCCATGCTCAGGGGCCCGGGAGCCCCTCCTGGCCATTCCCAGCCAGTCAGGCCACAGTTCAATGCAAGGGCCGAGGATGTAGTGCTGCCTGGGCCCTAAGTGCTGGACTTACCTTGGCCACTGGGCTACCCTGACAGTGCTCAGGGCCTCCAGAGCTAGTGATGCCCCTTCCATGTGATGGTGGGGATCAGACCAGGATCAGCCACATGCAAGACATGCACCTTAGTCCCAGTACTGTCTCTCCAGCTTCTCGGATTATTTTTAAATTGAGCCATTGACTTTTTTTTTACTATTTTTGCATTTCTAGATGTAGGTTTCATAAGTAAGATATATTTCTGTTAGCTGAGCTGATGTGTTTCGCCTCAGAGTGCCTGGTTTCAGATGTTCTTTGGGATCTGCTACAGGCCATACAGACATCATTGTGTACCGTAAACCTGTGTCCCTGGGTGGTGTATATAGAACACTTTACTTAGAAGTCTGTTCTTCAGGATGTCCCTTTGTAATCTGCAGCTGCTTACTCAGGGGTTTCATAACATGACATAAAGAAGTCTGCTACCTATGGGGCAGTATTAAAGACTGCTTCTCTCTGACAAGATTAGCAGGAATCCTTTCAACCATTCCTTGAATGTGCTCTTCACTAGACCTCTGTAGCTGCCCCCCGGTTCCGTCCTGTTATGGTTAGCAGCCTGATGTACAGAGGCCATTTACATGATTGCTCATTGCACTACGTATCCAGGCCATGATTAGGCGATCATTGATGAAACCGTTGCTGCATGGATTAGGCCTTAGTCCTCCGCTGTTTGGGTATTGCCTTTTGTTGAGAGAGAAAACATACCTTATCACTATGGCCCCACAGTGCAGACGCTTGTATCAGTCTTTGGTTGCTCTTTATAACCACTCCTCTTTCCAAGCAAACATGTTTTTGGGCGATCTATGTGACACATGGGAAGAGATTCTGTGTGTTTTAAGCACCATCCATTCTGTTGCATATAGTTCCTGTCTTTGAAAGTATGGTCAGTATTTCTTCCCTGTGCTTTATAAATAGAAACTGCTCTGGGATCATCAGTACCCCTTTCAAAGCTGATCTCAGCCACACAGGTTCCTCTGTGTCTATAAGTGTATGTGGGGTCAATAATGACAAGAAGGGTAACTTCAGAGTAGTCCTGTGGCATCTTAGAAGTTTCTTGAGCCAGTCTCATGCATATTCCATGTATGAGTCCCCCTGAGTCATGACAGTTTTCCTAGAGTGTCAGCAAACAGCCCAACTACCTCATGTGAAATTGGCTGTGAACAATCTCTCAGATGAGACGTGTTCAGGTGGACTGAATCTGAGTTATAGGTTGGACAAAATGATCTCTATAAAGAAGAAATACATTAGACAAGATGCCAAAGGATACAGTGTATATAGAGTCCTTAGATTAATTATTAATTTTTAAGCCAATATTTAATGTGCCCTTCAGTATTCTTATCTCAGACCTTTGTGGTCCCATAAACCCATGCACCTTGACTCTGTCACATGTAGTCTTGTGTTACTTGTTCTTATCCCTTAGCATTTTTGAAGGAGCATTATGACGGTAGAGAGCAAGTGTCAAGTGGTTTGTTGCTGTTTTCATTTTACTGGATCGTTATGGAGATTATAATGCTTAGGGCCTTTTAGGACAACTGCTGAATGAGAATTTCATGTTTAGGTATTATGTAAAATACTTCCAAGTTCTTACTCTTTGTCTTGTGGGGAAGGGGAACAAAGGAGGATTTTACTTTTTTCGCAAAAAAATGTTTTAAAGCATCTGTGAGATTTTATATTCATTCGTTATAATAAACTTATTTTTAAAGGATTTTGTCATATTATGCTTGTCCTAAATATAGGTGTGTGTTGGTACTTAGTTGAATATGCCAATAATCAAACACATTAACCAGGTATCATTCAAAGCCACTTACAGATCATTGCACATTTAATTCTCATCATCAGTCTCAGTCTTTAATCCTCATAAGGCCAGTCTCACTGTTACCACGTCACAGATGAGGACACCAAGGTACAGATGGAGGAAGCCTGTGGCCTAAGATCTCAGTTACTGGGCCGGAGCGATAGCCCAGCGGGTAGGGCGTTTGCCTTGCCGCGGCCAGCCCGTGCCAGCACGGGTTCAATCCCCGGCATCCCATATGGTCCCCCGAGCATCGCCAGGAGTAATTCCTGAGTGCAGAGCCAGGAGAAACCCCTGAGCATTGCCGAGTATGACCCAAAAAGCAAAAAGGATAAAAAAAAGATCTCCGTTACTGAGGAGTAGAGCTAGGCTTCACACTTAAGCACCAGGAATCACACCCAGGGCTTCATACATCTAAGTCATACATTTTTACAAATGTCCCCTTATTTTTTATCAAACTCTTCAAGACTTGAGTAAACAACAAACAAAAAAGTAAACATCAAATGCCTTCTGAAGTAGCATTGTCAAGCACTCTAGAAAACTAACCCCTTTCATAAGCTATATTCATAAACTATATTCTTTTATTTAATTCCATTTCAGAGGAACCACAAACAATAAATAGTTGAATTTGCTGGCGTTTATTTTAGTGACTTTGTGAGCATAGTCAATATCTCAGCCTTTTTTTTTTCACTTAATGACAAAGTAGGTTTGAACTTGGCATTGTCCATACATGGTGGATTTTTAAGTACTGTGTATATATAAATGCTGCAACAAGCCAGACGACCCCCCCACTCCATGAGGGCCACCATTTTCCACATCCGGACTTCCCTCTCGTCAGAACTCCACCCAGCAGAAGAGCCTATTACAGCCCGGCTCTCGTGGCGCAAGCAGTTCACCAATAAATGCTGGATTTAGAGTGACTACAAGAGTATGCCACCCGCGGGAGAGCCTGGCAAGCTACCCTTGTCGTATTTGATATGCCAAATACCAGTAACAATTATAAACCTCATTCCCATGACCTGATGGAATGGTTTGAGGCTCTTTATGTTCCTGGAGCAAGCAGATGCCCTTGGGCTCTACTAGCATGAGACAGGACATATGGAGATGTTACTGGTGCCCGCTCGAGCAAATCGATGATGAACGGGAAGACAGTGATACAGTGATACAGTATATATAAATATGTCAGTGGCATTTGGGTGCTACCTTGTCCACACCCCCTGTCTCATGGAAGTATTTCGCTTGTTGGCTCTCTGAGTCCTCTCCAGGCATCTGTTTAAAGGCGTGAGCTGGATCCCTTAAAATTAGGTGCAGGGAAATTGAAGGAAGAAAAAAAACCTGTGTAAAGGGTGCACAGGCAGAGAAGTCTTGAAGAGTGAGCCAGCATGGCCACGTGGAAGAGAACGGGGAGAGAGAGAGGGTGAGACACACACAGACAAGCAAGGATGAGGAACTGCCGCTGTCAGAGCAAAAGTCCTTTGCTGCTTTCCCTGACCTGAGTCTGTGGGCGCATTTGCTGGGCTAGAATTTGCCTCTTAGAGAAACCTGTGCCTTCACAATAGGACCTCGCTCTTTTGGCTTATACTGCTTCCATCCCTTGAAACAGTCTCAGCAACAAACGCACATGTCCTTATTTCACACTGAATGTGGAAAACTTTAAAGAATAACTTAAAGGACATACTATTTTTAACTGAATCACTGTGATACTCGGTTACAAAGTTGTTCACGATTGGATTTTAATCATACACTTAAGATACAACATACAACACCCATCCCTTCACCAGTATACTTTTCCCACCACCAATGTCCCCAGTTTCCCCTCCTGCCACTCCTGCCTCATAGAGGCAGGCGCTTTTCTTTCTCTGTCTCTCTGTGTCTCTCCTTTTTGGGGTTTATGGGATTTATGTTTTGGGGATTTATGTTTTTTGTTTTTTCTTTTGGGTCACACTCAGCAATGCTCAGAGGTTACTTCTGGCTCTGCACTCAGGAATTACTCCTAGCTGTGCTTGGGGATCGTAGGGGGATGCTGGGGATCAAATTGGTGTCATCCATGTGCAAGACAAAAGCTTTACCCGCTATACTGTCGCTCCAGCTCTGAGACTTATGGTTTGTAATACAGATACTGAAAGGTTATGTATATCCCTTTACATCCTTTTAGCACTCAGTTCTTGTCCAGAGTGATCATTTCCAACTATTATTGTAGTGGTCCATTCTCTATCCTAACTGCCCTCCCCCCCCCCCACCACCACCCTTGTGGCAAGATTCCAACCATGTACCAATCCTCCTGATCTTGTTTCTACTGTCCATGGGTATTAATCTCATGCTTTGTATTTTTAGACCCCACAAATAAGTGCAATCATTCTGTCTGCCCCCTCCTTGTGACTCATTTACTCAGCATGATCTTCTTCATGAAAGGAGATAATTGAAGAGCTACCACTGGTCCTCCTTACTGGGTAAATAGAAGCTGTCCAGTCTGTAGACGGTGGATATGGAATCAGTCTCTCAGACTTGGCTTATCCCAAGCCATGGGTCATTTTCCAAGTTCTTTTGTGCTGGTGTTTTACCTTTAACACTTTCAACATCAGTCCTACCAGCAACGTGTCTGTAAGGACCGGCTGTCTGCCTCCCTGCCTTTTCCCTGCCTTCATGAAGTTGAGTGCTCACATGAGAGTTTTACCAAAGGAGTCAAGTTCTGTCCTTCAGCTCTGCCCTTAGTGGCACTTGGGAATCAAGAAAAGATTAGCTTCCTGGAGTGCTGAGTAATTTTATTGTATTTCTGAGGGGGACAGAGGGGATCACACCTAGCAGTGTTCAGGGCTTATTCCTGACTCTGCTCAAGGACAATTTCTGGCTCATGAAGACCAGATGGGATGCCTAGGATAAAAGCTGGGTTGACTGTGCGCAAGATAAGTCCCTTACCTGCTGTGCTATTGTTCTGGTTCCTAAGTAATTTTTTAAGAGGGAGGTAAGCCAATAATTTGGGAACAGCTAATGTAGTCCACAGGATCTTTCTGGCCTGCAGTGAAGGCTTCAGCCCACCTCTGTTCTGTTTATTGAAGCTGAGGGGCCAAAGCAATAGTCCAGTGGGTAGGGTGTTTGCCTTGCATGTTTATTCAAGCTGTGTCATACTAATAGCTAAATAATTTGAATTTCATCCATGAAAATATGGAACCCATGTAGGAAAATATACAGACATTAGCAGAATAAAAGTGGTTTCATGTAAGATAGAGTATGTCAAGAAGAATATACTAACACTAAATTATTTTTTAAAAAAAGTGGTTTATACCATAGCTGCCCACATTAAGTTTAAGCAAATTTAAATGACCTGGCAACAACGTCAAATATGTTATAGACTACAGAGTGGGTGGAGGGAGAAACAGATGAATTTACAAGAACTTTTAACTCTAAAAAAAAAAAAAAAAAACCTTCCTACTGGTGTATTGTGTTCTCAGTGAGACCAAACAAGAATTCTATCAGGTGCTTACCTATGAGCTGATTAAATAGCAATGAGATTTTTCCCCAAAGGCAGATTGCAGAGGTAGAGAAGCATCTCAACCAAAATAACATTTTGCTTTTCCTCCTTCTCTTTCCTTGGTCAGTACTGTTGCAGTGATACAATACTGCAGGGTCACACATACTTATTGTGGTACCCCTGGTGGTCACAGTCTGTTAGAGCTCAAGAACCCTGGTTGGAGAGCAGGTCAAAATCTCTGCAGGGCAGGGGATGGCAGCAGTAGGGCTGCCAGGATCCTGCAGTGTGTGTGGCCACACTACAGATCCAACTCACAACCTCGTGCTTACAAGGCAGGTTCTTTAGTCACCAAGTCACACAAAAAGCTTGAGATGACTACAGTAAATAACTTAAAGTAAAAAATCATTCTTCCAACTATAATTATGCAAAGCCTTAGGTATTTTATTTATTTTTATTTTCTATGTAAGGGGATATGAGGAGTTGGGCCACACCCAGCAGTGCTCAGGGCTTACTCCTGACTCTGTACTCAGGGCTCACTCCTGGAAGTGTTAGAGGTGCCATATGGGATGCCAGGCTGGAACCCAGGGTGGCCACGTGCAAAGCAGACATCCTCCCCTGTGCTATGGTTGGGCCCCAGGGAACCTTAAGCTGTGCTGCAGAGTGAACCAGCGTTGGTCGCATTTAAGTGCCATCTCTCTACTCTCACTCTGTGGCTCAAGACAGAGTTATTTTAACATAAGTATAATTGGTCGCTCACCAGAAAGGAAGCACAAAAAAGTATCAAGAGGTGTAACACAGAAATGTTGTCCTGAAATAAAGAAATGAAATTCAGAATTAAAGAGTCCGCCATGTACTAGGAAACTTGACAGAAAGTACATGACAACAAAACATACCCTAATGAAGAGAATGAGTTTCAAGGTCGAAGACATAATGGGGGGGTGGGGGGTGTACAAAGTTCTGAGTAAGAAAAATGAATGACAAACATAGTATCCCCTGTTAAAGTGCGTAGTATTTCTACATAACATTGAATACTTTAAAAAAATTCCCAGGAGCTGCCCTGGAGCAACCAGCCATAGCATGCGGGCCCCGGATGCACCTGGGGAAGCTGGAACTCTGCTTTCCCCTGCTAAACTGACCATGGGGCTCCGGGGGGGCAGATGGGTTTTGGAAGTGGGCCCATCACCTCGGGGGAGTCCCGGAAGCAGCCGGATGAGACTTGCCCACCACACTAGCCACCACCTTTTGCTGTCCGGGTCGCTGGAACACTGCCTCACGACCAGATTAACAGAGCCAAACCAGTTCGAGCCCAGGTAGGCGGCTCCCAAAGGCAGGAATAGCTGGGAATTCGTCAGATGGAGTCAGGGGGTCGGCCATTCCCTCTCCATTTTTGTCGAGCCTGGTGGCCCCACCCAGGAGCTGCTCTGGGATGACCAGCCATAGCATGTGGGCCTCGGACACGCCTGGGGAAGCTGGAACTCCGCTTTCCCCCAGCTAAGCTGACCATGGGGCTCCCGGGGAGGGCAGATGGGTTTTGGGAGTGGGCCCATCACCTCCGGGGGGGTCCCAGAAGCAGCCGGATGAGACTCCGCCCACCACACTAGCCACCACCTTTGCTGTCCGGATGCTGGAACACTGCCTCACGACCAGATTAACAGAGCCAAACCAGTTCGAGCCCAGGTCGCGTGGCAGGCAGCCACGCGGTCCATCAAAATAGTGCAAACAGTGATGTCCTTTAATCCACTGCATTCCACGATGTGCAGGAAATTTTGGCGGGAGGGAGAGATAGGGAGGAGAGAGAAGACATGCAGAACCCGCCAAGTAGTTGAGGTGAGGGAGGGGGGAGGGAGGTGGGGACATTGGTGATGGGAGATGGGTTTGGGTGGAGGGTTGGGTGTTGGAACGCTGTGGAACCAGAACTCTGCATGAGCATCTTGCAATTGTATGTCTAAAATGGTGTAATAAAATTTGGGGGGGAAATAAATTTAAAAAACAAACAAACAAACATTGAATACTTTAAAAATGACTTTTGGGTAGCAATTATGCCGTAGTCTGTTTTTGTGTTTTGATCAAATATGATTGAAATTTGAAATAGTTTTTTATAACACCACCATCTATTATTTATTTATTTATTTATTTTGTTATATTGTCATCCTGCCCCGAGGTATTACAGGTGTGGCTGCGGTGCCCGACTGCATCAGCAGGTGGCAGACAGGAGACAAGCTTGTCTACACCCAGGGCTCTGCTTCGTGGGCCCTGAATGGTTGATGGTCTGACATAGAAAAGACTGGGCCCCCTCGGGATGAACCCAGAGCCATGGCAGAGCCTGGCGAGCTACATGTGGTGTATTCGATATGCCAAAAAACAGTAACAATAATGGACTTCATTCCTAACGAATGAAGATGTTACTGATGCCCGCTCTAGCAAATCGATGAACAATGGGAAGACAAGTGATAAGTGATCCAGCACTGCTCAGGACTTACTCCTGACTGCCCTCAAGGATCATTGCTGACAGAGCTCGAGGGACTATATGTGGTGTCAGGGTTCAAATCCAGATTGGCCACATGCATGGCAAGTGCCCTACCTGCTGTACTATTGTGCTCTGACACCCCTGCTGCTGTGAGGTTAGAAAGTTGCTGATAACAGAGTGTCAGGCATTCAGTGTTTCATCCCCAAACCCACCACCAGTGTCAGTGTCTCTCCTCCCAGGACAAAGGATTCTTTCCTTCTCCCCACCCTGGCTCCTTAACTCTTTAAAAAAATTACTTATTTGGGGCTGAAGAGATAGTACAGTGGGGTTAGGAGGAAGCGATATTACAGCAAATAAAGTGTTTGTCTTGCACATGGCCAACTTGGGTTCAATCCCTGCACCCATATTGTCCCTTCATCCTGCCAGTAGTGAGCTGTGAGATAGTGTTAACACGAAAGTGAAATTGCCTGTGCTAGTGGGTTCTTGAGGATTGTATGAAAGAATTACATACAAAACTCAGAAAGTTGAAAGTCAATTAAATATACAGAGGTCTCCAGGTCCCTTCCCCAAATGTCTAGCCTTCTGTTACCCGTGAACGAATTCCTGGTTCTGTCCCTTGCAGTCTACTCACATCCCACAATGATGGCCCGGTCCTGTTCCTGTGCTGCCCTTTCAATGCCTGCCTCTGGGCCTCCCAACTGTACCCCCAGTGGTCCCTGTTGTCCTGTCCCGGCTTTCCTTAGTCTCTAGCCTCTACCCTGTACACGTGGGTGAGATTCCTGTGCTCAGTACCTTAACCTGTAACCTGGGCATTCGTGCCCTTCCTGAACCTGGGCTATCCTGAGCATCCAAGTCCTACTATAACCTGGGCCTCTGAACCTGACCCATACCTGTAGCAGCCCTTACCTGGCCTCCCGTGGCCTATCTGTAGTACTGGGTCCTGTACCTGGCATGCTGCCCTACCTGATCCAAGGAGAGAGGGAGGGAGCCAGTTGGACTCAGCTGGCCAGAGAGGAGGAGAGAGAGAGCTCTTCTCTTCTTTCTTTCTCTCTCTCTCTCTCTCTCTCTCTCTCTCTCTCTCTCCTCTTTCTGGGGAGGAGTCTGGATTTGCCTTTTATTTGTTGGCCAAATCCCACCCCCCAGGTATCCCCTTCTACATTCTGATTGGCTACCTATTTTATGGGTGGGATTAGCTACCTGAGACCTGGTGCTTCCCCTCTTTAGCTCCTGCTGTATCAATAGTACAGCAGGTAGGGCATTTGCCTTGCATGTGGTCGAACTGGGTTTGCTCCCTGGGCATATCTATGGTCCCCAGGCACCTCCAAGAGTGATCTTTCAGTTCAAATCCAGGAGTAATCCCTCAGTATTGTCAGATATGGCTCAAAGACCAAAATTTATTAGCCTGGCAAGCTACCCGTGTCGTATTTGATATGCCAAATACCAGTAACAATTATAGACCTCATTCCCATGACATGATGGAATGGTTTGAGGCTCTTTATGTTCCTGGAGCAAGCAAATGCCCTTGGGCTCTATTAGCATGAGACAGGAGATATGGAGATGTTACTGGTGCCCGCTCGAGCAAATCGATGATGAACAGGAAGACAGTGATACAGTGATACTTATTATAGTTTGGGTCATGAGGCATCCGGGAGGGAAGGTGGGATCTAGTCCCAGCCCGCCATACCAATAGAGCCTTGCAAGAAGTCAGAGGAACCCCCACACTATGAGGACAGCCATTTTCAATGTCTAGGCTCCACAGCTCGTCAGCGCTCCACCCAAGAGAAAAGCCAATCTCTCCCCATTGTGCTCAGCCATGAAGCGGGCATGGTTCATCAGTAAATGCCCGAACTAAGAGCCTACTATTGTGAGTATCCCACACACAAGGCAGAACCTGGCAAGCTACCTGTGTCATATTTGATATGCCAAAAACCAGTAACAATTATAGACCTCATTCCCATAACCTGAACAAACGGTTTGAGGCTCTTTGTGTACCTGGAGCAAGCAGATGCCCCTGGGCTACACTAGCACACTACAGGACGTATTTTACTAGTGCCCGCTTGAGCAAATCAATGAACAATGGGAAAACAAGTGATATAAGTGATAGTTTGGGTCACATGCTTACACTCTTACAGTATTTATGCACATAGTTACCTCACTTCTACATCACAAAAGGTTCAAGACCCCTATCATGTCAAGGACTTTTAATATCAGGAAATCAGGAAAACTATTCCATGGAAGAGAAGAATCAAATAGTTGGGCCCAGTGGCTAGCTCACTGGTAGAGTCTGCTTTGCCTGCAGGGGTTCCCACATGGGTCCCCAACACCACTCAGCATGCCCTAAAAAACTCCAGCATCATTACCGTTTGGTATCCTCAGTGCCACAACCAAGTGTGTGCCACCTGCAGTCATCACGGCAACAACAAAACGGGAAGGGAAACAAAGTGGGAAGGGAAACAAAGCAAGAAACAAAAAGATATTTTCTTTAAAAAAATCAAGTAACAATGGAAGTGTGTATAAAAATAAAGATGAGCGCTGAATTTGTACAGAGACTCTAAACCACACTAATAATTATGGTTATATTAGAGATAGAGCTTGAAATTTTTATAAACTAATTGTGCAACTATTAACTGGGAGGTGAGAGAAATGAGTGCTAATCACATCTTTATACCAGAAAGTTGATAATGTCTAATATTAATGTTCATACATCATACCTTCTTCAATGTTTTGGTGATTAAATGAAAATAAATGGGGTCTAGAGTGATGGCTCAAACAACTGGATCATAAGTTTTTCATGGGAGAAACCTGGGCTTTATCTCTGATACTCCAAGGCCCATCCAAGTACTAACCAGGTCCGACCCTGATAGAGACTCACAGACATGGGGCAGAGCTGCTACTGGCTCTCCCTCTGCCCAGCCGCTCATGAGGCACCCGGGAGGGATGGCAGGTTCTAGCCCTGGCCCTCCACCCCAGCAGAGCCTCACAACAAGCCAGACGACCCCCCACTCCATGAGGGGCCTCCATTTTCCATATCCGGACTTCCCCCTCGTCAGAACTCCACCCAGCAGACCAGCCTATCACAGCCTAGCTTGCGGGCTGCTTTCAGCCGCACGGTTCATCAATAAATGCTGGATATTTAGATGACTACAGGAGTATGCTACCCGCACGGGCAGAGCCTGGCAAGCTACCCGTGTTGTATTTGATATGCCAAATACCAGTAACAATTATAGACCTCATTCCCATGACCTGATGGAATGGTTTGAGGCTCTTTATGTTCCTGGAGCAAGTAGGTGCCCTTAGGCTTTACTTGCATGAGACAGGTCATATGGAGATGTTACTGGTGCCTGCTCGAGCCAATCGATGATGAACGGGAAGACAGTAGTACAGTGATACTCCAAGGGCCCCCAAACACCTCTGAATGTGATTCTTCAGCTCTGCTGCATATGGCCCCCAAACCAAAAAAAAAATTTTTTTTAATTAAGAAAAAAAACTTGAACAAGGGCCGGGATATGGGGAAGTGTAGAGCATGTGCCATATGTACGTGAGGCCCCGGGTTTGACCCCTGCACCATCTGACAACCTCCACCAATGCTTCTGCATGTGACCCCTTAGCACAAAAGCAACTACTTCAATTCTTATACAACCAAGTTTTCTGAATAGTGATTTTTTACATAAAGTATTATTATTATTAGAAAAAATATAATAAACTGTGTTTCTCAAAGTCCTTTTATCTTTATCAGTAGAAAAACAAGTCAGATCATCTGAAGCCAAGGAACCACTTTCAGGCGGGTGGGTGTTGAGTAGTTCCTGTATGCTTCCTCCTGGCTGCTAGCGGATAACCATGGCACCTTGTTATATTCGGACAGCAGAGGAGGTATTCTAAAAAACGAGGTTTAAAAAAGAGTTGTGGGGGCTGGAGAGATAGTGGGTAGGGTGCAAGCGGCTGACCTGGCTTTGGTCCCCAGCATTTCACATGTTCCCCCCCCTCCCCAACCCCAAGCACCACCTGGAACAATTCCTGAGTGCAGAGCCAGGAGTGTAGACCCCTGAGCACTGCCAGGTGTGGTCCCCAAACCTAAGCAAGCAAACAAACCACTGTGGAGCCAGAGATATAGTACAGCTAGTAGAGCCTTTGCATTATATGCAGCTGGCCCAGGTTTGATCCCTGGCACCATTTCGAGTCCTGCCAGGAGTGATCCCTGAGCAGAGAGTTAAGTGTTAACTTGAGCACAACCTGGTGTGGTCCAAATTAACGGACAACAAAAAAGCATTGTGTAGTGTGGGGAACCCCAAGTCTCCACTTAGAGTGACATTTGATTTCATAACTCCCAGCAAGATACATGACATGGGAAAGGGGAGTCTCCCAAGAAGTGCTCAAGGGGGTTCAGGAACCCCTTTCCTCAATTCTGGGCCAGTGGGGATGGAAAGCTCTTGACAGGGCCTGCTGGTATGGCACTGCATCAGGTCTGTGGTACCCGGGACCACCAGTGCCACCTGCAGTGCTGAGGGCCTTCAGGGCTTTACTCAACCAGGCTCTCAGGTGCCAGGGAATGAACCAGGGTCCCTATACTAACTCTCCACCCCATATAATTAATTTTACTTAATTTCACCCAACTTCCCATTTTTTTCAATCTATTTCCCCCCCCCCGATGTCAGTGGTTATTTCTTGGCCCACACAGAAACTGCTTATCTCCATTGCCCTTATCACTCAAGTCAGAAACCGTATACTCTTTCAGGACTCACAGGAAAAATAGAGCATCGTTATAAGACAACGCGATTTGCCCAGCACAACTGAAACAAAGGAGAAAATGGGGAAAAGAAGCCATTTGGAGCGGCTGACAGGCATCTCGCAAAGAGAAAGCCAGAAAAGACTCAAGCAACATGGGAGTTTTTGCACATGAATTGGCCGCAGCCCATCTGGAGGAGCTGAAAGGTTTCTTTCTTTGTGCTTCTGTGAGTTTGGAGATGAAATGTCAACGCTCTCCCTGCCCAGGGGAAATTGCCGAGCAACAGAGCCATGGTTCAGGCCGTGGCTGCGAAGGCCCCATGGACTGCGGCCAGCAGCAGCCGACTTCTGTGCCGGCCAGGGCTGGTGGTCTCAGGGCACATTCTGGTAGGTACCACGGGGCATGTGTATGGGCAAGGCTGGCCCCCTCTCATGCTCAGTCTTAGAAAATCCCAAATCCTTGCCAGCACTAGTCTGAAGATGATCCCAGCACAAGTGTGGAAGTGAGATTGTCAGATCAGACCCAGAATTGTCCCTACTGTGTGTAGTGCTCAGCTTCTCTAAGTTATGTGGCCAAACACGCCTTTTTTCAGAAAAAAAAAATTACTCAGGGCTCCCAGGAAATCTGCTTTATTTTTAAAGCCAAACAAATGGAAAACAAAAGTGCCAATTTGCACTGGAGGTGATCCCTGCACCCCTGCACCCCTCATTCCAGCGGCCCTGGGATGGGAGCCAGTGTCACCCACTTTAGTAAATGCCTCCCAACCCAAGATGAGACCCCCAGAACAGTGCTGTTGCTGTTATAGTCTTAAAGAGAAGAAAGCCTGCAGAGACTACCAGGCCAGCCATTTTCCTGCCATATGCCTTTTCTTATTTGCTTTTGAGGTTGTTTTTTGTTTATTTGTATTTTTTTTTTTTTTTGCTTTCGAGCCACACCTGATTGTGCTCAGGACTTTCTCCTGGCTCTGAACTCAGGGAATCACTCCTCATGGCACTCAGTGACTCTATGGGATGATGGGAATTGAGCTTATGTTGGCCATGTGCAAGGCAAGTTCCCTACCTGGGCCTCAGCAATGGAACTTTGCAGTCTTAGAATTTCCCATATTATGATAGAATAACTCAGTAACAAAATAAAACAATTAATGAAGCACTTTCACCTCAAAACTAGGCGTTTGAGGGGTCAGAGTGATAGTACAGTGGGTAGGGTGCTTGCCCTGCACTCTGCTGATCGGAGTTTGATCCCCAGCATCCCATATGGGCACTGCCGGAGGTGATTCCTGAGTGCAGAGCTAGGAGTAACCTCTGAATATCGCCGGGTGTGATCCACAACCCACCCAAAAAAAAAAAAAAAAAAAAAAACAGCAACAACTACAAGAACATAGGCATTTAAGTTTCCCGTGGAAATTGCAGATTAACATAAATTTAAGTGACTTAATACAGCAGAAATTCATTTTCATCCTGTTTCTGGATGCGGAAAGACCAGACCAGAATCAGGAGTTGGCAAGGGCTGAGCTCCCTCTGAAGGCCCTGGGGAAGAATCATTTTGTCCCACTTCTCAGCTTCCTGCTATAGCCCACACACTCGGTTGTTTATGCCTTGTTGGAGAACGCATAAGCCCAGCCTCTGCTTCTATCTTTACACAACCATCTCTTCGCTTTGTCTCCAAATCTCTCTCTTTTTTATTTTTTATAAGAATACCAATCATTGGATTTGAGGCCCACCAAAACTCAGTATAAGCTCATCTGAACTTGACTATATCCACAAGGACCCTATTTCTAAATATGCTCATGTTCACAGGTGACAGGGATTAGGAAAAAAGCACTGCCTGATAGTTTATGAGATGAAACCATCCCATCATTAGCCAGCATAATGCCTAAAAAGTATCACTGGGAATATACTTTTTATTAGTTTTAATTTGTCTTTTCTTTTTTTAACTTTTTTAAAAATTAAAAAAAAATTCTTTAAAAATTTTTTTTTCTTCCAACACCCATCCCTCCACCAGTGCACATTTTCCAATACCAATGTGCTCCATTTCCCCTCCACAACCTGCCTCTATGGCAGGCCCTCCCTCCCCCCGTCTCTCTGTGTCTCTATCTCTGTCTCTCTCTGTCTCTCTCTGTCTCTCTCTGTGTCTCTTTCTGTCTCTCTCTGTGTCTCTGTCTCTGTCTCTCTCTGTCTCTCTCTATGTCTCTCTCTGTCTCTCTCTGTGTCTCTTTCTGTCTCTCTCTGTCTCTGTCTCTGTTTCTCTGTGTCTCTCTGTGTCTCTCTATCTGTGTCTCTCTCTCTGTGTCTCTATTTCTCTCTGTGTCTCTGTGTCTCTCTCTGTCTCTCTCTGTCTCTTTCTGTCTCTCTCTGTGTCTCTGTCTCTGTCTCTCTCTGTGTCTATCTGTGTCTCTCTCTGTCTGTCTGTCTCTCTGTATCTCTCTGTGTCTCTCTGTGTGTCTCTCTCTCTGTATCTCTCTGTGTCTCTCTCTGTCTGTCTGTCTCTCTGTATCTCTGTGTCTCTCTCTCTGTCTCTCTCTCTAGACTGGGAGTATACTCACCCTGCCACCAAGAACAGATCAGGGTAAAGATGACTGCTCTCACTGCTTCTCTTCATTACTGAAGCTGAAATTCTACCCAGTACAGGAACACACAGATTTAAAAAAGAAATAAATAGCACAAAGAAAATCCTAAGAATTCTGCAAAGACCACCAGCACCAATAGCTGAATTTAGGATATTGTCAGAGGTTGAAATCAACATAAAATTAATCTTATTTATATAATATAGTGAAAAGCAATTAGAAAATAGAATTTGAAAAAGCAGTGCCATTTAAAATAGCACAAAATTCATAAGACAACCAGAATGCATGGAATAAGATATACACAAAGCATCTAAACTGAAAACTATTAAGTATTTCTGAGATAAAAATTTAAAGATATACCATGTTCACTGATTAGAAAATAAATAAAAACATAGCATTTGTGAAAGTGAAAACATAGCATAGCAAAATGCCAGCAAACACAAGCAGAAAAGAAAAAAAATTGTGGTTTTATTGGACAGAAGTTAAAACTTCGGAAGTTGCTGTGGTCTAATCCTGCAGCTAATCCTCCAGCTCGGTGATAAACTGCCCAGCCCAGAACTTACCTTAATGGAGTTATCTCCAGGACTAAGTAGCCAGCAGTCAGTCACAAGTCCTGAGAGCAGCTACATCCTGAGCTGCAGTAAGCTTAGCAGCAACCAGTGCAGGGTCTCCGGTACCAAGCAGCCAAGAGCAGACCTAGGTGGTGACAGCCAAACCCATGTTATTATGGTTTCAGAGGTTGGGTCTGCATCAAAACTTAGAAAGTCTGCTTTCTTCTTTGCAATACCTAGTTCATAACATGAAGCTTTTGCTTCATAGTTCTATGATGCTCTGTTTAACAACCACTCAGTTTCTAAGACTGTGGAGGTGCTAAGAGGAATAGATCATTTTCTTCATGTTTTGCCACATTTAATAGCCCAGTTATTGTGTTCAAGTAAGTTTTATGTAACATATGCTAGGAATGAAGTTGCTTACTTTGAAAATACCAGAAGATTCTATAGACCATAGAGAAAAAAAAAATCAAACAGATTTTACTCACAAAGTGAATTTATTTAGTGAATGTTGTTATATCTGATTCTAAATAAGTAAACAAAAATATGAAAAAAATGCTGTTTTATATGTTGATTGAGATGATCATATGGCTTTCTCTTAATAGATTATTTATTTATTTACTTATTGAAAACCACCACACCTTTTATTTGGGGGATTTTTTGGGGGGGCCACACTGGGTGATGCTCAGGGTTACTCCTTGGCTCTACACTCTGGAATTACTTCTGGTGGTGGTCAGGGGACCATATGGGGATGCCAGGGATTGAACCTGGGTCAGCCACATGCAAGGCAAACCCCTCCTTGATGTGCTATCACTCCAGCCCCTAGATTAGTAATTTTAAATATCTTTGCATTCCTCAATATACTCAACCTGGTAATGACATATTTCTAATAGGAATTCCTGGATTCCGCTTTGCTAACATTTTATTTAGAATTTTTTTTTGATTTAATTTTATTTTATTATTCCCCCCCAAATATTATTACACCATTTTAGACATACAAATTGAAAGATGCTCATGTAGAGTTTTGGTTCTACAGTGTTCCAACACCCATCCCTCCACCCAAACCCATCTCCCATCACCAATGTCCCCACCTCCCTCCCCCCTCCCACACCTCAACTACTTGGTGGGTTCTGTATGTCATTTCTCTCCTCTTTATCTCTCCCTCCCGCCAAACTTTCCTGCTCTTCGTGGAATTCAGTGCATTAAAAGACATTACTGTTTCCACTATTTTAATGGACCTGGGCTCGAACTGGTTTTTGCTCTGTTAATCTGGTCATGAGGCAGTTTCCCAGCGTCCGACAGCGAAAATGGTGGCTAGTGTGATGGGCGAAGTCTCATCCGGCTGCTTCCCGGACCCCCCAGAGGTGACGGGCCCACTCCCAAAACCCGTCTGCCCTCCTGGGGGTCCCCTCTTCAGCTGGGCCCGGGCGAGCTGAGTTCCAGCCTCCCCAGCCGCTTGTGAGCCTCTTCATGTTATGGCCGATGGCCCCGGGCAGCTCCTGGGCGGGACCACCAGGCTCGACAAAATGGAGAGGGGAATGGCCGAACCCTGACTCCATCTGACGAATTCCCAGTGATTCCGCGCTTCTGGGAGCCGCCTACCTGGGCTCGAACTGGTTTTGCTCTGTTAATCTGGTCGTGAGGCATTTTCCCAGCGTCCGGACAGCGAAAATGGTGGCTAGTGTGATGGGCGAGTCTCATCCGGTTGCTTCCGGGACCCCCAGAGGTGACGGGCCCACTCCCAAAACCCGTCTGCCCTCCTGGGGGTTCCCTCTTCAGCTGGGCCCGGGGCGAGCCGAGTTCCAGCCTCCTCAGCCGCTTGTGAGCCTCTTCATATTATGTCCGATGGCCCCGGGCCTTTATTTAGAATTTTTTGCATCTTTGCATTCAGAAGATCCACAGCCCGGATCATCCACAGCCACCCTGCAGCAGTTGTTTTTTTTTTTCAATCCGGCCAGGTATGCTAAACCAGAGACTCTCAGACATGGGGCAGAGCTGCTACTTGCTCTCCCTGTGCCCAGCTGCTCATGAGGCACCAGGGAGGCATGGCAGGTTCTAGCCCTGGCCTGCCAACCCAGCAGAGCCTCACAACAAGCCAGACTCCCTCCCCTACTCCATGGGGCCCGCCATCTTCCACATCCGGACTTCCCTCTTGTCACAACTCCACCCAGCAGACCAGACTATCACAGCCCGGATCATCCACAGCCACCCTGCAGCAGTTTTTTTTTCAATCCGGCCCAGGTATGCTGAACCAGAGACTCTCAGACATGGGGCAGAGCTGCTACTTGCTCTCCCTGTGCCCAGCTACTCGTGAGGTGCCTGGGAGGCACGGCGGGTTCTAGCCCTGGCCTGCCACCCCAACAGAGCCTCACAACAAGCCAGACCACTCTCCCCTACTCCATGGGGCCCGCCATCTTAGAAGTGAGACTAACCTTTAATGGAGACTTTCTTGTATTGCACTTACCTGATTTTGCCACCAGAACAATTTTTGTTTCCTAGAAAAAGGTGGATTGTGTTTTGGTTTTTGCTTTTTTGGTGTGTGTGTGGCGGGGGAGGGGTCCCATCCTGCAGTGCTTAGTGCCTGCTCCTGGCCCTGTGCTCAGGGGTCATTCCTGGTGGTGCTTGGTGATTTTATGGGATGGCAGGGATCAGACCTGGGTCGAACATGTGGAAGGCAAGCATCCTGCTGACCGAGTATATTTCCAGTTCTGAAGACTTATTCTGGCAAGGATGGTCAAGAAAGCAACTGAAGCTCAGTTTGTCTTTTTCCGGAGAGAAGGACCACTGTACAGATAGCCCCACAGCACCAGCCCCCTGCTTTGGGCAGGAAGAGGATGGCAGCTTCCCACTGCCCGGTCTGCCTCAGGTCTCAAGTGCTGGGCAATTGTCTTCTCAGCAACTGCTACAAACATAAGGTGCTAAAATCCAGCTTACTCTACTAAGGCTCTTTGTGTCCCACTGACAAGCTCATCTCCCAGGTCCTGCCCGCTCTGCCTGCAGTGATGGGAGGACAGTGAACACATATCTTGTCATTTCCTGCTGCGCTTTCTATTATAGCTCTCTCCCTGTGGAGAATGCTCCTTGTCTTAAATTGTGTCACGTTGGGGAGTTTGTCTGTAGCCCATAGACCTGACAGGCTGCGACAATGAAGAAGCCTGTATTGTACAGCCCTGGTACCTAATTGTTCTGTCACCATTGATTTGTAGCCTATATCCCATTGTCATTCCTGATTACTTATTTGTGACTTCTCACTTGTTCTCACTCTCTCACTGAATCAGGTACCCTAAAAGTTGTTTAACAGTTTTAATAATGCCTGTTTTTTGCTTCTACTTTGGAATAATTTCACTAACAGAAAAATGACCAAGATAATACAGAGTTCCTCAATGTCCTTCCCCAGATTCCCTACAGTCTCATAAAATTAGGCACAACTTAGAAATTAACATTATCGGGGCCAGAGCGATAGCCCAGCGGGTAGGGCGTTTGCCTTGCATCGCGGCCGGCCTGTGCCGGCCCGTTTCGATCCCCGGCATCCCATATGGTTCCTCTGAGCACCGCCAGGAATAATTCCTGAGTTCAGAGTCAGGAGTAACCCCTGAGCATCGCTGGGTGTGACCCAAAAAGCAAAAAAAAAAAAAATTTAGAAATTAACATTATTGTCATCACATCAATTGTAGTTAGTAATATAGCACTACTAACTATAATTGTTACAACTGCTATAGATGTTACTCAGATCTTTTTTTTTTTTTTTACTACTGACCTTTTCTGTTCCAGGATCTAATCTGGAATAACAGATTACATGTAAGGTCAAGACTTTAATTAAATTTTTAGAACTCAATTGTATTGAGTAAAATTTTACATACCTTAAAATTCACACACTTAAAGTATACAACGTAATGTTCTCATTATGTCTGCAAAGCTGTGTGTTCTCCACTCTAATTTAACTTTAGACTATTTTTCATCATCCCCAAATAGAAAACTTGTATCCATTGCCATTTCTTCTTCCTTTGATCCTAGATGGCCATTAATCAACTTTCTGTTTCTATGGATTTTCCTTTCCTGGGTTTTACATATAAATAAAAGCATATAATATGTTTTTTTCTGTACAGAGTTTTTCTACTCTATATGTCTCGGAGGTCCAACCATGTTGTAGTACGTCAATATGTCATTCTGCTGTGTTGATGAATAGTATTCCATTGCATGATGGACTACGCCATGTTTTGCTTATCCACTCACTATTTGATGGGCATTTAGATTATTGTCCTTCTAAGCTCTTAGGAATCACAATGCTATGAATATTTGTGTTCTAACTATTTTATCAGAGGCACCTAACAGTGCTCAAAGTTCAGGGCATTCCCAACGACCCTCAGCCTGGCACTGCTGCCTAGCGGTCCCAGCTACACTGGATCAAACATGTGGCTTCATGCTTGCCTTTCCCTTTAGGTTATCTCTTTGGCTCTTGTGTTTTGTATGGACACGTATTTTCATTTCTTTTCAATATATGCTGGGAGCAGAACTGCTTGGTCCTATGAATGCTCCCATTAAACATTTTGAGGAACTGCCTTGTATTCTAAGTGGTTGCATCATGTTACTATCCAACAGTGTTGAAACTTCCAGTTTCTTGCTGAAATTTGCTGTTGTCTGGTTTCCTTTTATTATGGTCAGTTAAGTGAATATGAAGTGGTCTTTGGTGGTTTGGATTCATTTCCCCGTAATAATTAATGATGTTGAACATATTTTCATGCTCTTATTGGCCGTTTGAGTAGCTCCACTAAAGAAAAGTTGTGTCAAGGGGTTGGACATATAGTACAGATGGAAGGGTGCTTACCTTGTATGTGGTCAACCCAGGATCCCAGCATCCTGTGTGGTCTCCAGCACTATCAGGAGTAATTCCTGAGTGCAGAGCCAGGAGGAACCCTGACCATTATCAGGTGTGACCCCAAAAACAGACAAAAAAGAGTCTATTTGAATCTTTTGCCCAATTTTCATTTGTTTTATTACTGATTTCTCTATAAATCCTGGATTCAAGTCCCTTTTCACATATATGACTTTTTAATATATCTCTCAAAGCTTGTAGATTGTCCTTTCTTTTTTTAAAGTCACAGGATTTTTTAAAATATTTTATTATACCACTGTGAGATATACAATTACAAAGATGTTCATAAGATGTTCATATTTGGGTTTTGGTCGTACAGTGTTCCAGCCCCCATCCCTCCACCAGGGCCCATCTCCCACCACCAATGTCCCCAATTCCCTCCCCCATCCCCTAGCCTGCCTATATGACAGGTTCTTTATCTCTTTTCTCTGTCTTTTTCCTTCCCTTCCACATTATGGATTACAATACATACAGTAAGAGGTTGGCATGTGTATGTTTTTACCTGTATTTAATGCTCAATTATAGGTTGTATTAGCACTTTTGACAATTATTAGCACACTGTTTCATTCTCTGTCTTACCTAGCCTCTGACTCTCACATGTTTGTGATAATTTCCACCTTTGACAAGACCTTCTGATCCATGTTTTGTCTGACCTTGGATATTGGTATCATAAGATGTACATATGTAATATATGTATATATTTATGTCATGCAAATAAATGCAGTCATTCTATATCTGTCTTTTTTCCTTCTGACTAATTTCATTCAACATGATCCTCTCCATATCCATCCATTTATAGACAAATTTCATAACTTCACTTTTGCTAACAGCTGCAAAGTATTCCATTGTGTAGATGTACCAAAGTTTCTCTATCCAGTCATCATTTCTCAGGCACACTGGTTGTTTCCAGATTCTGGCTATTGTGAGTAGTGCTGCTATGAAAATAAAAGTGCAGATGGTGTTTCCTCTGTGTGTTTTTGGCTTCCCAGAGTATATCCCCAGGAGTGGTATGGCTGGGTCAAATGGGAGCTCAATTTCTAGTCCTTGGAGGAATGTCCATATTGTTTTCCAGAAAGGCTGTACCAGTCGACATTCTTACTAACAATAGATGAGAGTCCCCTTTCCCCGCATCCACGCCAGCACTTGTTGTTCTTGCTCTCTTGGATATGTGCCAGCCTCTGTGGAAGTCACAGGAATTTTTAATAGTAGTGAAGTTCATTTATTAATTAAAACTTTTTTAAACTTTATTTAATGTAGAAAAAAAGTGGCAACTGTTGATACAATTGTAGGATTAAAGCGATGAGGTAACAAAGTTGCAATATTAATATCAATAGTTGTGAATTAATCTGAAAAATAAATTTATGTGAATATTGGTATATCAGATTGCAGTGTTGATAAGTCCTTGTCAAAGAATTTTTTTAAACTTTGTGTTGCTTCAGGACACATCAGACATTTCAGATTTATGGTCTGGACCAAAGAGTCACAAGGTGGCAGATGTGGGTGGTGGGCAATGCTCCCCACCCCAAACTCGACTAAGACCCCGGAGATCTCTGTCCTGGCGCTGGTACCTGAGCTTTCTCCAAGATCACTGTCTCTGCAAGAATATTTGTGGAGCAGTGGAGTTGAGCACTCAGTGTAGCTGTAGTGGCGGGGATGGTGGTGCTGCCTGAGCCTTGGTTGGGCATGTAATCAGTCAACCCGCCTCCCATAGGTGCTCCAGGGTTTTCAGCGGCCAGGGCAGCAATTCCACAAGGAATAACTGCTTGGTGCCTCTCCTGCAAGATTAAGTCGGGATCTGGTTGGGTAGAGACAGTGAGTAAGTTAAAAGGAGGCACACACAGATGGTGGGCTACATTTATAATTTTTTTAAAATAAATATTGATCTTTCGGACTCAGATACATGTGGCAGAGCTGCTACCGGCTCTCCCTGTGCCCAGCTGATCATGAGGCGCCCGGGAGGGAAGACGGGTTCTAGCCCTGGCCTGCCATCCCAGCAGAGTCTCGCAAGAAGCCAGAAGAACCCCCCAACACCATGAGGGCCGGCATGTTTTAGCATATATAATAGTTATTTATTTATTATTTTTAATTAAACATTTTATTATACCACCATGAGATATACAATTACAACGTAGTTCATGTTTGGAGGTTTTGGTCACATAGTGTTCCAGAACCCGCCCTCTACCAGTGCCCATTTCCCACCACCAATGTCCCCAATTCCCTCCCCCTCCCATAGCCTGCCTAAATGGCAGGTTCTTTATCTCTTTTTCTTTCTCCTCTCTCTCTCCCTTCCTTCTCCTCCACATTGTGGGTTGCACTACATACACTTGGAAGCCATCATGTGCATTTTTTCGCATGTATTTAATGCTCAGTTTTATGTTGGTATCAGCCCTTTCGACATTTATTCACACATGTTCCCTTCTCTGTCTTACCTAACCTCTGACTCTCTCATGTTTGCGGTAATTTCCACTTTTTGTAAGACCACCTGATATATTTATGTCATGCAAATAAATGCAGTCATTCTATGTCTCTCTCTCTTTCCTTCTGACTAATTTCACTCAACATGATCCTTTCCATGTCCATCCATTTATAGGCAAATTTCATAACTTCATTTTTCCTAACAGCTGCATAGTATTCCATTGTGTAGATGTACCACAGTTTCTTTATCCAGTCATCAGTTCTCGGGCATACTGGTTGTTTCCAGGTACTGGCTATTGTGAATAGTGCTGCTATGAAAATAAAAGTGCAGATTGTGTTTCCGCTGTGTGTTTTTGGCTTCCCAGGGTATATTCCCAGGAGAGGTATGGTTGAGTCAAAAGGGAGCTCAATTTCTAGTCTTTGGAGGAATGTCCATATTGTTTTCCAGAAAGGTTGTACAAGTCGACATTCCCACCAACAATGTATGAGAGTCCCCTTTTCCCCACATCCACGCCAAAACTTGTTGCTTTTATCCTTTTTAATATGGGCCAGTCTCTGTGGAGTGAGGTGATATCTCATTGTTGTTTTGATTTGCATCTCTCTGATGATTAGTGATGATGCGCATTTTTTTTCATATGCCTTTTGGCCATTCGAATTTCTTCCTTGTCAAAGTTTCTGTTCATCTTTTCTCCCCATTTTTTGATGGGGTTGTTTGTTTTCTTCTTGTAAAGTTCTACCAGTGCCTGATATATCCTGGATATTAACCCCTTATCAGATGGGTATTGGGTGAATATTCTTTCCCATTCTGTGGACTGCCTTTGTATCTTAGTTACTGTTTCTTTTGAGGTGCAGAAGCTCTTCAGTTTCATGTAGTCCCATATGTTTATCTTTTCTTCTAGTTGCTTTGTTAATGGTGTTTCACCTTTGAAGATGCCTTTAGCTTCAATGTCGTGGAGGGTTTTTCCTATATTTTCTTCAATGTACTTTATGGATTCAGGTCTGATATTGAGATCTTTAATCCATTTTGATCTGATTTTTTGTGCAAGGTGTTAGACACAGGTCCAAATTCATTTTTTTACATGTAGCTGTCCAGTTTTCCCAGCACCACTTGTTGAAGAGGATTTCCTTACTCCAGTTTGGATTCTTTGCACCTTTATCAAAGATTAAATGATCATGTCTTTGAGGTTGGGTTTCAGAATACTCAACTCTATTCCATAGATCCACAGGTCTGTTTTTATTCCAGTACCACACTGTTTTAATTACTGCTGCTTTATAGTACAGTTTGAGGTTGGGAAAGGTGATGCCTCCCATCTTCTTCTTCCCAAGGATTGCTTTAGCTATCCGTGGGGGTTTATTATTCCATACGAATTTCAGGAGTGTTTGGTCAATTTCTTTAAAGACTGTCATGGGTATCCTTACAGGAACCGCATTGAATCTGTACAAAGCTCTAGGGAGTATTACCATCTTGACAATGCTAATTTTCCCCATCCATGAGCAGGGAATGTGTTTCCATTTCCTCATTTCCTCTTTTATTTCTTGAAGCAGTGTCTTGTAGTTCTCTTTGTATAGGTCCTTTACACACTTGGTTAAGATGATTCCTAGGTATTTGATTTTCTGTGGTACAATTGTGAATGGAATCGATTTTTTAATATCCCTTTCTTCTCTTTTCGTTATTTGTGTATAGGAAAGCCACCGACTTTTGGGTGTTGATTTTGTACCCTGCCACTCTACTATACATATCTACTGTTTCTAAGAGATTTTGGGTCGTGAGTTTAGGGTTCTCTAAGTATAATATTATGTCATCTGCTAATAATGATAGCTTGATTTCTTCCTTGCCTCTCTGGATGCCCTTAATGTCCTTTTCTTCTCTGACTGCTATGGCGAGTACTTCCAATACTATATTGAATAAAAGAGGTGAGAGAGGGCAACCTTGTCGTGTTCCTGATCTTAAGGGAAGGCTTTCAATTTTCCCCATTGAGAATGATACTCGCTGTGGGCTTTTGGTAGATGGCTTTGACTATCTTGAGGAAGCTTCCTTCAATTCCCATTTTCTGGAGGGTTTTAATCATGAATGGGTGCTGGATCTTGTCAAATGTTTTTTCTGCATCTATTGATAGAATCATATGGTTTTTATTTTTTCTCTTATTGATATGATGTATTATGTTGATTGATTTGCGAATGTTGAACCATCCTTGCATTCCTGGGATGAATCCTACCTGGTCATGATGTATGATCTTTTTGATGAGTCTTTGGATTCTGTTTGCTAGTATTTTGTTGAAGATTTTAGCATCTGTGTTCATCAAGGAGATTGGTCTGTAATTTTCCTTCTTTGTGTTGTCTCTCCCTGTTTTGGGTATCAGGGTGATGTGTGCCTCGTAGAAGCTATTTGGGAGTGTTTCTGTTTCTTCTATTTCCTGGAAGAGCTTGAACAGGACTGGCAGTAGGTCCTCCTTAAAGGTTTGGTAGAATTCGCCAGTGTTATTGCTTGACTCATCTGTATTAGTGACTTCAATTGTAGAGCTTGAAGGAATTCTGCGTTGCTTTGCCATAATGACTATTGTAGGTTGAAAATGTGTGTTATGGGTGACTAGTCAATAGAGTTAGTAGGTGCCTGAATTACTTTGCAGTTAGGGATGTATAGCAAAGACTGTAGGGGCAAATGCTCAGTAGTATCTTAGGTAGATAGATATTACTTCAGGTTTGAATTTTTGGAGTGTCGCTGGGTGGTTCCGGAGTCAGGGGTCAGGGTGGAGTTAGTCCAGTGGAAGACCCGAAAAAAGCTGGGTGTGGCTTGGTCCCCTTCTCAAAGTTCCAGCCCTTTATGCTGGAAAGGGGTGCCTCGGGGACTGCCTGCCACAGGAATGCACCTGGTGGGGAGAGCGTGGAGCTGCTGGGCGTCAGGGCGGATGGCGTCAGGAAGGTGGTCTGAAGAAGATGGGTGTGGCTTGGTCCCCTTCTCAAAGTTTCAGCACTTTATGCTGGAAAGGGGTGCCTCAGGGACTAGAGGGCCGGCATTTTTAACATCCTCACTCCACAGCTCGTCAGAGCTCCACCCAGAAAAGTTGATCTTTCCCCCATCTTGTATGGCGCTTTGCAGCTGCGCGGTTCATCAATAAATGCACAAGATGAGAGGCTACTACAAGAGTATCCCACCCGCATTAGCAGAGCCTGGCAAGCTACCCGTGTCATATTTGAAATGCCAAAAACAAGTAACATTTATAGACCTCATTCCCATGACCTGAAGGAATGGTTTGAGGCTCTTCATGTCCCTGGACTGAGCAGATGCCCTTGGACTACACTAGCATGTGACAGGGCATATGGAGATGTTACTGGTGCCTGCTCAAGCAGAACGATGAACAATGGGAAGTCAAGTGATATAAGTGATACTAGTGATTGATCTTCTTTGTTGTATCTTAAGAAGTTATAGTCTATTTTTTTTTTCTTTTGGGGCCACACCTGGCAATGTTCAGGGGTTACTCCTGGCTCTTTTTCTCAGGAATTACTCCTGGCAGTGCTTGGGGAACCATATGGGATGCCAAAGATCCAACCCAGGTAGGCCGCATGCAAGGCAAATGCCCAACCCACTGTGCTATCTCTCTGACCCCGAGTAATAGTTTAAAACCACAAAAATTTATTCCTGTGAAGGGTTTTTCTAGGAAATTTAAAGTTTTAGGACTATAATTTTTAAAAATTTTTATTATTTTGTGTTTTGCTATAATTTTTTTGGGTTAATTTTTACATATGATGTAAAGAAAGGGTCAACTGTTAGAGGACTGCCCTAAGGAACTCTGAGTCTCTGCAAGCCCAGAGTATTTACATTTGCTAAAATCCATCTGCATTTTGCATTAAGGCTCTTGTGCAAATCACTATGGGAGATTGGGGTCAAGATTGGAAAAAGCAGTTTGATTTGTATTAACTCTTTGAAATAGCATTATAAGTTTACCATGTATCCTATGCTCTCTGCCCAGGGTATTTATCTCATAACTCCCACGGCCCCAAGGAATGACTTTTACACATGTAGAGTTTTCTAGATCCACCTTTAAGCAAATAGCCCTGCTAGATCAAGGAGCCATGCTAGTCTGCCCCAGGATAAGTGAAGATGGCTCCCAGTAATAATAAAGGCAGAGCACACAATTTTATTCTGAAATAGATATGGACCTTGTGGAGATCTGGTGATACCTTTGACTGCTTGATTTGGTCACAGATTAATAATTATTATGTTATTTCCCCATGTATTAAATCCTGAGCTGCTTTTATGCTCGGGTATGTCCCACCCCACCTCCCCATGGTGCCTTGCAAGGGAGCTTTGAGAAACAGGAACGTGGCCCTGGCAAATTAGCATTTGTTTAAACCTGGGCTAGGTGTGTTTACTTGGAGATTTGCATTTAAGTGCTGTTTTTTTTTTTTTTTTTTTTGCTTTTGGGTCACACCCGCAGTGCTCAGGGTTAGTCCTGGCTTGCACTCAGGAATTACTCCTGGCGGTGCTCGGGGACCATATGGGTCGGGAACCAGGCCAGCATAGGCTGGCGTGCAAGCAGACGCCCACCCGTAGGCTTCGCCCCGCCCTGTTTTTGTCTTTGCTGGCAACCATCCTTCTGGGCTGGGTTTGGGGCTTTGTGGCCATTTTGAGAAGAAAAACTTGCCTTTTGGAGACGAATCTCCATCTTGGGTTTGGATTCTGACCTGAGTACATGGTCTGGGTCCAGCCAGGAATCGAAAGTTTGGGGCTCTCCTGACCTTGGATTGTATTAGCAGAGTTTGGTTAATTATTGATGATAAGTAAAAGTCTTTAGAACTGTGCTGAATTCGTGAATTCTGTACATCTGCCGCCTGTCTTAAACTAAAAGGGAACTTGCTCTCTTCCTTACTGTTGGGGATCTCCAGTATTCCCCGCATCCAGTGGCCTGTAATGGCAGGCTGCAAACTTCACCTGGCACTGTGTAAGGGCTTGCAGAGACTCAGAGTTCATTAGGACACATCCTCCAACAGTCAACTTGGTCCTTTTTGTGTGTGATATGACTGACTATCCAAATAGCATTTGTAGAAAATATTACCCTGCTGCTGCTCCGTTAAATTCTGTAGTACATTTTTCAAAGCCTGGTTGATAATTCATGTAAAGGTTTATTAATGTCAAACAACCTTAGTTTCTGTAGCATGATAGTAAATTTTGAAATTCAGAATTATAAGTCCTTCAACTTCATTCTTTTTCAAGATTATTTTGCTAGCCTATGCCTTCTCACTTTAACTTCCAATTTTTTTCTTAGAAGAAAATTTGAGGGCCGGAGTGATAGCCCAGCGGGTAGGGCGTATGCCTTGCCAGCGGCCGGCCCTATGCCCGGCCGGGTTCGATCCCGGGGGTCCCATATGGTCCCCCAAGCACCGCCAGGAGTAATTCCTGAGTGCAGAGCCAGGAGTAACCCCTGAGCATTGCCGGGTGTGACCCAAAAAAGCAAAAAAAAAAAAAAAAAATTTTGAGTTTTTGTTTCTTCATATTTTTATTTCATTCATTTTTGGTGTTATATTCATTAATTTTCTAGCTTCTATTTGTTTTTTTATTCTTTTTTTATTTTTATGAACTGGAAAGTTGACATTTATTTTGTGCATTTTGGGGGTTTCTTCCTTTCTAATGTATGCAATTTATCAAAGAGAATTTACTTATGCTACATCCACTATTTTTCTATTATTCCTTATTGTTATTGTCTCTTATTGGTAAATGTGCGCTCCTTTTCCTAAGCTTTTTTTTTTTAATAGGGGCTGTCTTTGTTAGCTGATTTTGAATTATAGTATACTGTAGTCAAGAAAAAATGATTTTTTTGGTCCACACAAGTCATGTAAATGATAGTGTTCAGATCCTCTACATTCTATTTCTATTTTTGTCTGCCACATTTTAAATATGATTTGTTCACTTTTCATGCTGTCAAATTTGCTATGAGAACTGTTATATACTCATGGTGAATTGTTCATGTTTTCAATTTGCAATGCCTTTATCCCTAAAACATTAAAAAAAAACAGTTAAAGCCTTTGTTGTCTATAACAACATAATTATGTGGTCTTCTGGCTTCTATGTCATTAATGGGTAATTTACTGTCAGATTTTTTTTTAAAGTTCATAAACTTTAGTTAGGAACCAAACAGCTAATTCAACAATTATAGTTATTTCCTTACATGTTTTGGACCCTGGTTTTTATCCCCAGCACTGCATACAGTCCCCGGAACACCACCACAAGTGATCCGAGCACAGCCAGGCGAGGCCTCAAAGCAAAAAGAAACAAAGCAAAAATCCTACTTAGATAAAGAATTGCATTTATTTTATCATTGTATTTTACTCTCTTTCTTTTTGTTGTGATGACTAAAGTTAGCGCACTTGGTTGTGGCCCTTTGTTGTGGCACTGCTGGGATCGGCTAGTGCTTGGTGAGTAAGACCCAGGTCTCCTGCATAGAAGGCAGATGCTTTGCCACTGAGCTCTCCCTTGATCTCCCTAGAGATGGATTTTAACTGTATAATCATTTTGTGGAAAAATATAAATAAAATAACTTCCTAACACGTCTTCATATTTAGAGTCCCATTCTTCTGAGTCATTTATCTTTTTTACTAAGAGTTATAAACATCTCTTTTTCCACACATGAGAACTATGTGTTCTCATAGTGATGCGGCATTTCTTAAAATAGTGTTCTGCTATCCTCTTGTTGATTTTCTTCCAAGTTGTCGACATCTATCCTATAAGATATTTTATTGTTGCTTTCTTGATCACAGAAGAAGGCCTAAACGAAAGCTTATTAGACAATTATGGAATATGATTCTTTTAAAAATGATCATTTAAATATAAACAAATAAATTCAACATCTATCACAGTCTGTGATGTGATCTAAATTTTGGCAGTGTTTGTACAAGTGTGAACAATAGCAATCCCATTGCAATGGTCTTAGTTCAACTATGACTGAATCTTGCCACTGTTGTTTTTCACATAAACATCCTCTACTTCTCTCCTTGGGTGTTGGATCCAAATCTAGCTAGCTTTGGATCTTTGCTGTTTAAGCTACTTATAGTTTAAGCAATTTACATGTCTTTAAGCCAGGGTTCATGTTAAAGTGATCTCTCTTTTGGGTAAACACTGATAGAGGGTGTGGCAGTTACAGGAGTCAGTTTGGCTCTGAATTAATAACTCTTGGAATTTCATTTATACTGTTATTTCAATACTATCTAGTTTGGGCATAATTCCTCTTAACACCCACAGGTAGCAGCATGGGACAATTAGAATTTACCAGAAGGAGACAACACTGCTATATTTAGACTACCCTTTATCAATTCTGCCAAGATCAAAGGAAGGATCATGCTAGTTTGCCCTCTGGCAAGTGAACATGATCCTTTTAGTAAACAGAGGGCAGAACACTTCAAATTTACCCTGGTGCAGAGTAGAATGAAGAAGGACCTAGGACTAGTGGGTACCATCTAATTGCATAAAGTCCATGGTTTGAAATTCTGATGTGATTTTCCCCCATGAATATTCATCCATTAGATGTATTTCTTTATACCAGTTCTCTCTCTTCAGTAGTTGACGTAAAAGATAATCTCAGAAGAAGGGACTAGGCCCTGGCATTATCATTTGTTTAGATCTGAACCAGAGGTGTGGTGCCACCTAAAATCTGCACCTAAAAAGCTGGTTCTGGATCGTTGTTGACCCAACATGCCCAGAAGAAAGGATTCTGGTGGACTTTTTGAGTATATAAAGGGACTGACTTGGGGAAGACTCATCCATTTTGATGGGAGACCTAGGCCTGAGTGCATGGATGGAGGTTTGGCCAATAGATAGAGGTCTGGCAAAGTCTATTATCTTGGCTTGTAGTAGCAAGAGCTTGTGTAATTACTGGTTATTAGTAAAAACCTTTTGGAACTGTGCTGAACTCATAGTTTGTCCATCTGCCTCTTGTCCTTGAGGTAAAAGAGAACTCATTCCCTGATATTTAATTGGCTCCCCAGTGGCTTCCCAACAGGGTAGCCTTAGCTCTGTAATCAACGCCTGCTAGTTTGTCTTTCATCAGTTTTACATCTAATATTGCACATTTAGGTGTAGCCATCCAATTGCTTCCTTCTGACTTACTTTCACTTGTATCACTTGTCTTCCCATTGTTCATTGATTTGCTCGAGCAGGCACCATAACATCTCCATATGTCCTGTCACATGCTAGTGTAGCCCAAGGGTATCTGCTCACTCCAGGAACACAAAGAGCCTCAAACAATTTGTTCAGGTCATGGGAATGAGGTCTATAATTGTTACTGGTCTTTGGCATATCAAATATGACACGGGTAGCTTGCCAGGCTCTGCCACGCAGGTGGCATACTCTTGGTAGTAGGCTCTCAGTTCGTGCATTTACTGATGAACCACACTGCTGCAAAGCAGCCACGCACAGTGGGAAGATATCAGCTTTTCTCTTGGGTGGAGCTCTGACGAGCTTTGGAGTCTGGAATTTGAAAATAGCTGTCCTCATGGTGTGGGGTTCCTCTGGCTTCTTGGGAGGCTCTATTGGGATGGTGGGCCAGGACAAGAACCCACCTTCCCTCCCAGATGCCTCATGATCAGCTGAGCACAGGGAGAGCCGGTAGCAGCTCTGCCCTGTGTATCTGTGTCTCTGGTTCAAGCATACCTGGGCTTGAAATAGGCTTTGCTGTATGGTGGGGTTCTGATGAGCAGGGCTTGAGATCAGCTTTTCTTCTTGGGTGGAGCTCTGATGAGCTATGGAGTCCAGATGTTGAAAATGGCTGCCCTAATTTGACTTACTTACTCTTTATAATTTTCTTGAATTTCTTCCATTTTGCTAAAAAATTCTTCATTTTTCTAATCAAATAATATTCCATAGTATAAATATACCAGATCTTCTTAATCTAATCATCTATTGATGAGCACTTTGGTTATTTCTATATTTGAACTATTGTAAATAACCCAGCAATAAACATTGAGGTAGATAAAACTTTTTTACATTAATGTTTTGTATTCTTCACATTGATACCCAAGAGTAGGTTGTAAGCTTTATTTTTAGTTTCCTAATGGAGGACATTCCATTGTACAAAATGGTTGCATCAAGTTATTGTCACCACCAGTCTATGCCTTTCCCCCATACCTCTCCAAAAGTAGTTATTTCTGCTTTTGATGTAAGTCATTCTTATAGATGTGAGGTTGTAACTCACTATGATCTTAATTTTCTCACTGATCTTTTCTCAATGATAAGTGAAATGAGAATTTCTCTCATATCTTTCTGACCTCTATGCATGTCCTCTGTGAGAAGTGTTTATTCAAGGGGTCAGAGAAAAAGCATAAGGGTTAAAGTGCTTGCCTTACATGCAGCCAACCTTGATTCAATTCCTCCCACCACATATGGTCCTCATTAATTATAGAGCTCATACCCATGACTTGATGGTAAGGTTTGAGGTTCTTTATGTTCCTGGAGCAAGCAGATGCCCTTGGGCTACACTAACATGTGATAGGACCTTTAGAGATGTTACTGGTGCCCGCTTGAGCAAATCGATGATCAACAGGAAGACAAGTGATACAAGTGAAGTGATACATATGATCCCATGAGCCTCACCAGGGATGATCGCTGAGCAAAGAGCAAGTAGTAAACCCTGAGCACTCGCTGAGTGTGGACTCCCAAAACAAAATTAAATATTTAATTTAATTAAAGAATAAAGACATAAAAACTGTTCATTCAAATCTTATGTGCATATGCTTATTAGGTTTTGTTAGGCCATGGTCTGAGTTGCTCAAACATCTCGATGGAACCTCCAAATGTTAGGCCATCGCTCAACACAGAACTCTTCAGAAGCAGAAAATGGAAGTATAGAAAGTTTATTAGAGCTCAGTGCTGAGGATCCTTGAGTCAAAGAGACTCAGAGAACCTAGAACTGAGGGCCAAAGTCAGAGAGTGACTTGGGGCCAGCAGGAAAGCAGAGTCCAAGTATTAGAGACTCAGTACTAAGGGCGGAGGGTTCCCAAGCCTCAGAGACCTGCAATCCTGAGTAACTAAAACCTTCCCATTTGTATACACTCTGAGGGCCTGTTCTTATCTAAGCCAAAGCAAAAAGTACAGAATCAAATTAGGCAGTCAGTAGTTAGCTTGTTCTTTTCTATGTCTGTTATAAAACAAGAACAAGGTCAAACTTGACCTCA